>CM075854.1:22679338-22901838 GCA_037975125.1 Latrodectus hesperus
AAATGAATCAAAGAAACATCTTTTGTTATTTTATTATATTTTGTTTTTTATTATTTATATTATACACTACTGGCCATTAAAATTGCTACACCAGGAAAGTGGCACACCACACACGTGAAACTTGCATGACAGGTGGAACTTGCTGTGATATGCAAATGATTAGATTTTCACCGCATTCATACAAAGCAGGCGACAGTAGCGAGATCTACAATGTGTATAAAACCAGAGATTTGACAGCAGTTTTCTCATACTCAATTTCCGTTTTAACGTTGTTTTCGGCAAAGAAAGTTGTTGTATTGCCTCGTGTAAGAAGAAGAAGAAATGCCTATCAGTACGTGTCTGACTTTGATCGAGGAAGGCTTATATCCTACTGGGATTGCGGTTTATCGTACCGCAATATTGCTGCTCGCGTCGGTCGAGACCCTATGACTAAATATAGCTTTAATTTTTAACAGATGGGTTTTTGTAAGCAGATTGAAAGGGAACGGTTAAATTAAAATTGTGTTATCAAGCAACAAATAAATTGCTCTTGCATTGAGCTAACATTTAGGAACACGCAATACATATTTAAAACAAATTAAATAGTAGGAGATGTAGATTGTGCATATTTTTAAACATCAATAGAATGCAACAGATACTGCTGATTCCCAAGATTTTTCGGAGTTTTCATAAGTATGTAACCCAGTGGTATGTATAAATGCTGAGAGTATATGAATTCAAACTTCAACATAAGAAATTATTTAAAGACACGATGCAGATAAAATGTTGATTATTGTTAAATTAGATTAATTTTCTAAAGAGTAAAATTGTTTAAAAAAATTGCAGTATTTTTAAAGATGGAAAGATATGAATGCCCCTGCTTGATGAGATGTATATTGTGCTTTTAGAATAATATTATAAGTAAAACACAAACGTTGCTAATTATTTTTAACTACGAAACAAAATATCGCTTACGGAAATTAAAATTTGATAAACTGGCAAGTGCGCAAACTTATTTATACAAGAATCTTAAAAAAAGTATAATATAGGAATATAATTTCCCCGTGAATATGTACATTTATTTACTATATTAATCTGTAAGTAATTAATAAGCAATCAAAGGAAATTCTCATTTTAGGCAAAATAGAATATTTTTATAAACACAATATATATCAGAAAAGAAAAGTATGTATTTTAAATTGAAATTTAGGTATAATAAATACATTAGGTAGATAAAACAAACAATTAATAACTGAAAAAAGAGTAGGTCTTCTTTAAGTTCTAATTTTTGTTTCCATGCAAGAGAATGCAGAGTATCAAAACTGTTCTCTGAAATAAAAATCAGGGGTGAAGTTCAGGAAATAATTATGAAGCATATACAAATAATAAATTATGATAAATTTGGCAACGTAATTAAATAAAATTAATGCCGTATTATGATGTATCATATCAAATTGATTGATGTATTATTTCCCTGTGTTAATCATAAGCAATGTATAAACTATGTAATGATTCATTGTAATAATACATTGCACTCTGTTAGAGGAAAAGAAAAATACACAGGAAATAGAAAATAGAACTAATTAATGAACTAATCAAGAGGAACAATATAGTTGATCATATAAGATTTTAATCCTATGGCTCACATACAATAGTTATTCATGTTCATAATATTCGCTTAAATTTGACGAAAACTTAATTCATTCTGTGAATTCCGTTTTCTAAATAACATTATTATTATTAAGTATACAGTATGTCCGCTAAAGTCCTTTGCCACCCTCTTAACTTCGAAACGACTGCTGCTATATTCATAAAAGTGGTGTCTAGCTATAGTAAAGTAGCCATACGCTACTGAATGAAACCACCTACCGCGCCACCTGGTGGAAAACTGTGGAGTTAGCATTTGTATCTCGAAAATGGAACGAGATAGGTAAAAAAAGTGATTTACAAAGTTGTAGAGCATCCTTGATTTAGTACATAAAGATACAATGTAGGCATTAATGTGAAGAATACAACGGTTAAAACACGCATTTGTTGTTTCGTGCTGTGACGGGACACAGGCATATTTAAAAAAACAAAAAAAAAATCGTTTTCGTGATTACATTTTTCACTTTTATTTCAAAATAGGAAGAACGAAAGTATTAAAAATAATTTCAACAATTTGTATGCAGAATACAAATACGTACGAAACGTCACGCCTGTTCACCTGAGACACCTATAAAAAAGACATCTTCTTGGGGCTGTAGTATGATGATGTTCATGGTCATGGCTGAGTATTCAAAAACTGAGTATTGTGAGATGGTTTTACTGTACGGTGAATGTCGACGCAAGACACGATCAGCAGCAAGGTTGTACCGCCAACGTTTCTCTGTAGGCCAGCAACCTTCTCATCAAACCATCCTAACTGTTGCAAGACGTTTAAAGGAGACAGGTTGCGTTACTAATCGACCTCGATCAGGCAGACCAGCTAAGGTAGGACGGCATGTTCAACCGGATGAGATATTAGCATATGCCCTCGCATACTCAAAACGCAGCGTAAGAGAGATTAGACAACACTGTGGTCTCTCCAAAAGTCAGGTTTGGAAAATCCTAAGCGAATCAGGTGCTCATCCATACCGACCAACGCCTGAACAGGTTTTAGTGGACCGGAATGTCGATCGACGCTATGCATGGTGCAACTTCGTCATGGATCAGATGCAGGTCCAGCCAACATTCTTAGCAGATATAATGTAGACGGATGAGGCATACTTTTCCCGGAATGGCATGTACAATAGGAAAAGCACTCATTACTGGGCGCTGGAAAATCCTATATATTTCATCGACGTTCGACATCAAATGCGGTATGCTATTAACGTTTGGTGCACAATTTACAATAACAAGCTGATAGGCACAATGTATTATAATGGCACGTTAACGTGAGCACGATATTTACAATTGTTACAGATAGTAATACCCGATTTTGTGGAGAACCTGCCGTTGTTTGATTTTCAGAATCTATGGATTCAACATGACGGCGCGCCTGCTCACAAGACATCTCCAGTGAAGCAGTACCTCGTTAAGGAATTTGGCAACCAAATATTAGGGTATGGCGGTTTTGAAGAGTGGCCTCCACGTTCTCCTGATTCGACTCCACTGGACATTTTCCTGTGGGGATACTTGAAACAGCAGGGGTATGCGGCCCCTCCACAAAAATTGCAGGACCTTAAACGACGTATTACGGTCGCGTGTTCCAACGTGTGCAATGTGATCTTCAATCGAGGAATGTGCATTGCAGTTGACGGTGAGAAGTTTGAACATCTTAAGTAAAGTATATTGTTATAACTAATTTTTTTTCTTTCTTAGATCATTTTGTCACGTCACAGCACGAAACAACAAATGCACGTTTTAACCGTTGTATTCTTCACATTAATGCCTACAAGGTATCTTTTCGTACTAAATCGAGGATGCTCTAAAACTTTGTATATCACTTTTTTTACCTATCTCGTTCCGTTTTCGAGATAGGAATGCTAACTCTGCAGTTTTCCATCAGGTGGCGCAGTAGTCTGTTTCATTCAGTAACGCATGGCTACTTTACTATACCTAGACACCACTTTTATAAAAATAGCAGCAGCCGTTCCGAAGTTAAGAAGGTGGCAAGGGACTTTAGTGGACATACTGTATATTTAATAATTGATTTTATATGGGAAAACAGTGCAACTTTTAAAAATGATAAGGGCTATTTATAGGTGTATATATTAATATTAAAATCCACTAATTGATACAAAATGGTTTACAAATTTATAGTAAATTTATAGGACAATATCTAAATTAATTGAAATTATACAGGTTACGTTTTACTACTGAGTTGCAGGTAGAAATTGAGGTATTCCATTGATTTGCCAGAAATTACAGCAATTGTTGCTACAATAGTTGCTTTGACACCGTTAATTGGATAAACTAATAAATTGAAGATCGTTGTAAGGCATTTGAATATTTTCCCCGTGCTGTCTTCGTGGAGGACTTTTTCACAATGACATGGGCAAGAAAGGAGATTAAGAAAAAAACTTTGAAAAAAATTCTTCGGTAAATGTACAGGCAGAAACCGCGAATGTAGCATCAATCTCTCATTGTCAACAGTGGACGAGATCGAACCTGTCACCTTGACTCCAAAGAAAATCGTTCAGCTATCTGCTTGGTCAGTATGAACTTGATAGTAGAATCTTATATTTGTGTAAATAATAAGAGAATGTATTTTACCTTTCCAACAGAAGTTATTTCAATTCTTTTGCATAAAAATATAACACTGCGTAATGGAAATGTAACATCATTAAGCTGTTATAAGGCTTTTTTAACATTAAATGAATTTTGATTTTTAGTAGGATTCTTCTTCGATAATAAATTGTGTCCTTATGGAGAAATCCAGAAAAAAAAAGAAAAAACCCTAATTTATACTCTAAGAAATGAACATTCAGCAATAAGGAGCACAACATAACCTTCACTATTCAAAAATATCTACTATTCGGTCATGGTAAGCTTTTATATGAAGATATAATGCAATGATTTTTTTCTATAAAAATATATTGCTTTTCTTTTAATAATTGACTTCAATTAATAAAACAGTTTTATTAATTTTATTCAGCCTTAAAAGAGAAAGATAATAATGAATGAAAAAACATACAGTTAGAAAATAAAAGTATTTTCATATATCATATTAAAGCTACTTTAGTTTAGTAATTGCATCTACATTGAATCCTTATGAAATGTGTGTATGATTTATTTATGACTGTTAGTAAACAAATCGCTGTTTCCTATACCATAAGTTTATGTTATCAATGTCACTCACTCAATAGTTGAAATAAAAATTCAATAAAATAATAAAGTTTATATATATATATATATATATATATATATATATATATATATATATATATATATATATATATATATATATATATATATATATATATATATATATATAATTAATATTAATATAAAGTTAATAGATATCAAATAATGTTAAAATTAAATTTGCTATTAAATATATTTAATGAAAATTTATACATGAAGTAGGTTAAAAATATACAAAAATTTATTCGGTTCTCATCGAATCTATTCTTTTTATATTTTTAGCATTTTGCATTTCATTCTGCTTAATATTTTTTGTTTTTATTACTCGAACAGAAATAATTCAAATCTATCTTCTTTTCTATGAAAAGAAAATTGATTTAAAACAGAAATGTAAATTTCGAATTGCGAAACATTTTTGGCATTGACGCAGATTGTTCAAGACATTCGGGTGTTAGAAACATAATAGCAGTATATTTATTCATTTAAATTTTCTTCTCTACTTATAATCTTGATTATGATTTTAGAAATAAATAAAGCTGCAACATAATACCTTGTTTAATATCAAAAGAAACAATTCTTTAAAATTTTTGCAGTTTTTAAAATAGAAATTGTAGAGTTTCCTAATTATGCCAAAAGTAAAATAAAAACAATTCATTCTTAAAATGAAATAATGAACACTAAAATAAAAATACAATTTTTATAGATTATTAAAGTAAGAGCCCTAACGGAAAATTATTTTAATAAAATGAAAAATAAAATAAAAATTTCATTTTGATATTGCCAGAAAGAGATTACCTAAACATTAAGAATAGAATATGTAAAAAAAATGATTTTATTTATTAAACATCACAAAGAAATGACAATGTTGAGAACCACCGGTACATATAATAAATATTTATGAAAGGCATATGCTTCCAATTTCTATAATAAATATGGTATTACAATTAAATATATTTTCATCTATTAAGGACTGAGATTGCCTATAAATACCTTTTTAATCAAAACATTTACTAATAAATAATATTGTAGCGTAAACCTTTATCTCATGTAAATTATTCTCTTGAACTGTATATTAATCTCATTATTAATTTACGTTGACATAGTTTTCATTCATAAAATGAATGACAGTTAATGTATTTGAAATCATTTTGCACGAAATATTATAAATGAATTTACTTACTTACTTAAACAGTTTTCTATTCCTATGAAATTAAAAAGAATTTAGGCGGATATACTTCGATTTTATAAAAATATCTTTGAGTATAAAACCTTATTATTAATGGAAAATGAACGAATAAAAGATTTATTGAATATTAAATATATTAATTATATTAAAATAACAAAATATATTAAAATCTAAAACTATTAAGTGCCAATATTAGGAAAGTACACTGTTTTTTACACAACCATAATAATAAAGAAAAAGGTGCAAGAAAAAGTTTTAATTAATCCTTATTTTAATCACATTAGATGTAAAGAAGAATATAAAATAACACAAAAATTGAGATTTTTAATAAATAAAACTGATTTAGAGTAATTAATTTTGAAAGTTAAATGGATACATATTAGTAAATTTAACTATTTATTCACTGCTTTCTTTCAACTTATATTATTTTCTGTTGAAAATAAAATTAAAATATAACTTAAAATATCTTGAATAATAATAAATAATTCTACTTGAACTCTGTTTTCATCCTGTTGGAATTTCTGTCATTAATAAAAGTTTTATGCGTAGGGATATTTTGGTCTCCAAATAAATATCTTTGCGTATAAACTCATATTTACAATAGAAAATAATCACGAATAAGAACAGGTCATAAAAGAGTAATTCACAATTGAGTAATATTGTACTAAAATAGACTATCATAAATCTAATAATAAAGACTGTGGTCCTGATCTATGTCACGCCATATGTATTTAAATATTGTATAGAAAAACAGCATTGGTATAGAAAGCAGCACTGGTCATGTGCAAGATACCAAAAAATTCACATCTGTCTGACTTCGGTAAAGGCATAATTGTAGGAAAACATATAGAAATGGTCATTCCTTAAGGGATACATCTAGTGAGTTAAACATTCCAAAATTGACAGTTACTTTTGTAGATTCAAGAAGTAGAAGTTGAGTGGTGATTGTCAGAATGGCCTTCGACTCGGCAGACCCATGAAACGAAGACAGACACCAACTAGAACTGCCCAAAGAAATTCAGAAAAACTGCTCCAAACCGATGGCCCACATACTTCAGGAGTACCAGCAAGCATACGGAATTGTCATTTGATTAAATATTATCCGCAAGGATGCCCATTTGCTTGGTTTCCATGGACTACCTATAAAACTTATATTACAAAATCCAATCACAGTGCTCCGTTAAGGTGATGTGAAGCATGTCGAAATTTGACCATAAATGTGTAAAAACAAGTTCTCCAGAATTATGAATCCAAATTTAAGCTCTACAAGTCGGATGGCAGAGTCTGAAACTGGTGTATGCCTGGAAAATGCATTGTGTCTAAAGGAAGTAGCGAAAGTGGAATAATGATCTGGGGATACTTCTCGTGATATGGACTTGTACCTTTGATCCCATTTCATGGTAGGATCAGCGCTGAATTCTACCTCTTTATAATATACATGTGCTTACTAAGTCCTGGATATTTTACGGGTCATTGCTACTTCAAGTATTATAGCGTCGCTTGTCATGTTGCGGCATCTAGCATGGATTGATATGTTTACAATCGGGTGAACCGATCGTACTAGACTGCCCAAAGTCCAGACTTGAGTGCTATAGAACACCTCTGGGAGGAATTGGATCACAGAATTAAAGGGTGCAGCAAATGTCCAAAATCGATAAAAGAGCTTGCATATATTCTCCAAACCAAGTGGAAGAAAATACCACTATTCATCATTCAAGCACTTGTGGGAAGCATGCCCCAGAAGGATTAGGATGTAATTGTCTCACGTGGAGGTTCAACCAATTATTGAATATGAATAAATTGTGTTTATTTTTTTATCACAGGTGTCTAAACACTTATTGGTAGATAATGTAATATACTGATTTTGAAAAATAAAACAGTTAAATTATCTTAAATAAATTTGTTAATTATGAAATTTAACTATATATTCTTATTATTAAATTATATTATCACAACTTTCTTTCACAAACTGAGTGACAATCAAAGTATTTGATGTCATTTTGCATAAAATATCGTGAAGTAATTTACTTACTTGAACACTTTTTTATTCTTCCATTCTATATTCTTATAAACTTCTGTCATACATAATGGTTTTAAGCGCAGAGATATTTTGATTTCTATAGAAATATCTCTGCGTATAATACCACATTAACGACACAAAATGACTGTGGGTAAGAATGCATCGTAAACTAATATAATTCAATTAAGTACAATTGTTCTAAAATTATATGTATTTATTTTGAAAATCAATTAAAAAGTATTAATTATTCAATTTAATGATATGTTACTTTACATTGTTTTCCTTTTCTTTCATGAACTGAATGATAATTAAAGTACTTCAATTTATTTTGCATGAAATATCATTAATGAATTTGTTTAATACAGTCTTACACATTTAACACATTTATTCTAATGAAATTTCTGTCGCTAATAAAGGTCTTATACGTAGAGATACTTTGTTTTACATTGAAATATATTTTCGTATGGATCTGTGTATTAATAGAAAATGTAATTGGAGATAAGGGAATCATAATATTATCTGTAAATATGTATAAAACAACTAATACCATATAGCGTTATAATATATTACGTACGTATACTTTTTTTACGATCTAACCATAACTATGAAAAAATTACGTAAGATAATTATTTAAGTGAAGCTTACATAATGCATTCAAAGAAATAGATGAGCTTGAAAATACAAAAATTTGTGTTTATTTTTCAAATAAAATTGATTAATTCCAATATTTCATTTTGTAAGTGAAAGTAACGAATATTCTTTAGTAGAAATAACTTTTTTTCGCTGCTTTGTTTTAATTTATATTATTATTTTTTATTTTAAATCAAATGAAATTCAAATAACATAAAATATTTTGAAACATACTTAAAATTAAACTTTACTTACTTAAAAGGGTATTTTCCACTACGTTGGAATTTCTGTCATTAAGGAAGGTTTTGTACACAAAGATATTTTTATTTTCATAGAAATATCTTTGTGTATAATACCATATTAATAACAGAAAATGACTGTGGAAAAGAGGAATACTATCAGAAACAAACATTAAACAATAAATCTAATATTTTCGTAAATTACAAAGAAAATTAAATATTCTTTTTTAAATTATTATTTTAATCACTTTAAGATGATTTTTGCTGTTATTGATTTATTTGTAAATTAATAAGAGATGATGGCTTTAGAAGTATGAGAAACTATTTTACAGGTAAAAATTTAAACTACCTTTTACTCCATTGAATATTCCATTATTAATTAGGTATTTCACATAAAAATATTTCTGTTAGGGAAGAAATATCTTTGGGCATAAATCCATATTAGTGACTGAAAACATTTTAAATGTATTCACAGTTTATTTGATAAATTATAATAAACATGGAGAAAATTTTCGAAAATTCTCCTTATTGTACAAAAATATGTTTCTCTTTAATATTTGCTCAGTTTTTCAGTTGAATAAATATTTTTGAGAATAATATTTTTATTTTAAATTAAAATGTATCATTTAATAAAACAACTGTTAAAAAAATCACGAAAATGTAAACAATGTTAAAATTCATAAATAGCTTCTTAATAGAAAAAATTTTTAAGCCTGAAAAGTAACTTACAATACATATGTTGTACACCAACGTTACTACAAAAATGCATATAAGGTTTTGCAAAGAGTAACTAGTAAAATTGAAAATTATTTCAGACTTTTCATAAATGTTTTTAAATTTTATAAGAGTAAACTCAATCTGTATTTATGCATTGCAAATCAAACTTGTAATATATAAATTTAAAATGCTGACTAATATATCGAGTCAGCAACAAAAAGAAGATGATATAAAACAAAGGAAAATGTTTAAAAATTTATTTTCAGGAATAATTTTAATGAATTAAAAAATAACTTATAAGAAAATAAATAATTTCCTTTTTACTTATAACTTGTGTGTGTGTTAAAATGGGATGAATAAATTTATTTACTTAAACTATTTCTCATTGCATTGAATATTTCCTTATAAATAAAGCTTCACAAGCAGATATTATTGCTTCCGTAGCAATATCTTTGCGTACACATTTATGTTAACAACAGAAAGTAACTGTAAAGATAATAATATTAATTGATAAAATACATTAAATAAAAGGAAAAGATTCGACACTACAATTAAAATTTCTTATGAAATTTTTACCTCAATATTTAATCAGTATTTAGTTAAAAATAATTTTAACACTCACTTAAAAAATATAAAATAAGAAATATTTTATTCTGAATTAATGTTTATTTATTTATGAAATAATGATTGAAATTATATATATATATATATATATATATATATATATATATATATATATATATATATATATATATATATATATATATATATATATATATTGATTTAAAATAAAATAAAGAGTGTTTCTTAGAAAAGATCAATCGTGGAGAATATGTATGCTTTGTACATTACTATTTTGTAACATACTATTTTTATTGTAACATACTATTATATTGTGTACTATTTTGCAACATTTTTGGGCCGTGGTAGCCTAGTAGTTAGGGTATCAGCCTTCCATCTGGAAGGATGGGGTTCGATTCCCAATGCCGCCAAATACCCACCGAGTACATGCGATATACGTGCTCGTTAACTCTGTGGAATCGAAAGTCCTGTGGTCGGTCATTGAGCAGTTACCATGGCTGCAATGGTCTGGAGAAATTTACTCCCCCTTCAGATCAATACAAAAATTGAGATAATAGATCCTCTAATGCTGCCATCTATAGGAGGATTTGAAGAGCAAAAGTCATACTTTCACCTTCATGATGCTCTGATTAAACGAAAGACGCTCCCAGTTGACTTAAATTCACATAGCCAAGGCATAGCGAGCTTGGCTTGTCCAAGTGTCATTAGTAACAACATCAACGTATGTTATTTATTGAATACATTTAATTTTAGAAACTTTATTTTATGACATATCATAATATTTATTTTATATCATCAGTATTTTTCACTTCATCTCACAGATGTTGAATAAAAATAAAAATTTAGTATAAAATACAGTTGTTAATCTTTTTGGAAGATACATATTTGTCGTGAAAATCAGGTTTTTCTTTCTTCCAACATAAGTAAGGATTTTCCCTCATGATGAAAATTAGAAGGAAAAAAATAAAGAGAACTATTATCTGTATTGAAACTTACAACAAACCAAGAATTATCAAAAGACATAAAACTTGCATTTGAAATTAACATTCATAAAGAATTTCTAGGTAGCTTTAAAATACATAAATGTAAAAATATTAAAAATGCTAAAATTCCTCAAGCTTGAATTAAACATGCAAAATGTTTAAAATGAGTTATTTTAATAATGCCTTTAAAATAACCCATTTTATACAAAGAGGAAATAGCAGCAAAAATGGACGCAGTTGCGAGTATATAGTTCTTAGTTATTAAAACTGCATAAAAAAATAAGTAATCACGATATGTTAGAGATATTATGAGAGAATATGATACACTGTAATTTCACAAATTATGATCTCATTGAAGAACCATGAGCTGATAGACCATTTGAAACCTCATTGCTACTTTTTTCATTAAGAAGCTTCATTCTTGAAGAATAATGTATCTCAATCTTTTAATTAATATATTTTTATCTACCTAGATATTTAACATCAAATACTAATTACTACAATTCCAAAGCAAGGTTAAATTTATAAAATGTTTGATATGTTTTTTCTGTGCAAAATAATTATTATAATGTCAAAAATATCTGGATAAAGAGGCTATCATTAAATTTTATATTTTTTAATATTTACTACATTTATATGCTTGTACTGTGATTGAAATAAAGAGAATTTGAATTTGTGTGTGTGTGCTGAAAATGTGTTTTAGTGAAAAATATATTGCAAAATACCCAACGTAAATGCTTATAGTCCCTGAATATAATATTAGCATTGTGAGAAATTATGCATGAAATTTATTACTTTAAAATTTAGTTGAAAGTATATTCACAAATATCGATTTAAAACGAATTTTATGGGTTTGTTGTTGATGACTAATGTATACTATATTTATAAATGTTTGCGTGATAATATAACAGCGATTATTATTGTTGTTACAATAAATATTTTCTTAGATTAAGCTGGGAAGTTAAAGAAAACGTTTTATTCATAATGTTAAAATATTATGAATACGCGCGCGCAATGCGTATTTAATCATTTTTCATAAAATGAAATTTTACTTTAAAAAATACATTAAGCTTCATTAACAATAGTCTTAATTATTAGCAAAGGTATCGGAAACAGAAGAAATTAATTAAATAAAAGTAAACAAAATTCCTTGGACTATAAAAGCTGGATCACAATAAGTGTAATCAATTAAAGAAAATTTTAAATGAATTTATTTAGTCAAGCAATTTAACTCAGGAAATAATGATGATATTAATTATAAAGATGTTCAAATTTAATTAATATAAGATTATTTCAGAAAATTTTCTTACCAAATTCTTCAAGAACGATGTCATGAGAAGGAACAAAAATTGAATTAGTTCCTTACCTATTTATAGTCTAAAATGACCAAAAAATGAAAAACATGTGATCTAGTATATGTTAAAAAAATCTTTTGAGATTCTGTTGGTCCAAATTGATAAGATCTTGAAAGAAAGTTTTTCTAGTTAAAGAATGCATATAAGTTTATACTTAGTAAAATAAATATATCCACTTAGTTACGTAATTTTATTTGAGTAGAAATCACTTAAGTATATTTGTTGAAGATTGTAATTAGATGAGATTTCTTAAAGATTGCAATTACAAGTTTACATTCTAAATTTTGAGGTACACAGTTTCATTTTCTTTTTGTTTAAATAGCCCATACCACTAAAGCAAGTTTTTCTATTACAAAAACTTGAAAAATAAGATACTTCATAGAAATATGAAATTAGTGGATGATTAAAATATTTTTAAAACTGGTGTGAATGAAAGAAATTATATTTCAATTTCTGTTTTTCATTTACTGTCAACTACTCTTTCATTTACTTTCAATTAGATTTTCCTGTATCCAATTGGTGTTTATAAGTAATAATGAACTTTTGAAAAAAAATATTAGAAAATTTATAAAAGATTCCAATAAACAGTTAAAGATATGTAAACAACAGAGATATAAACCAATCAATAATCCGATGCTATAGATAGTGTCCATATAAGATAACATGTATCTAACTAAGTTGATAGTTCGATTATTGTTTTAATGTGATAAATTATAAAAATTTAAAGACTTTCAATGTATTTGAAAAAACAGGATCATTGACAAGTAAAGAGAATTTTTAATTGACATAGACTTATAAAACTTTTTCCAACTGATGTTGAATTCAGTGCAGGGATATCAATGAGTGTCATTGTGAGAACTATGCAATAGATCGTCATTGATTTCCTTTTGCGGAATCGAAAGCTCGTGTGTATACTATTGTTGATAGCGTATATACTGTTGACACTTAGACATAAAGTTTTACTTTTCTCCTGGGCTTGCCAGCCGGAAACATTCTATCTGGTCTGACAAGTATTGGTTCCAAATGTATCACATGGCTGAACGAATGAGGGTATGAAAAAAAGCTTTTGAAACTATGGACCATGCATTTCATTAGGGAACTGCTGAGGTTGATGGAGTCTCTGTAGTAGCATTACGTGAGTACAGTTGCTATCTCTTATAAGTCTAGAGATGAATTTCACTGGTAACACATACATAAACATACTATCTGATTACCTATATTCACTCACGTCCAATATTTCTTCCGACACTTGAATAATTCCATATGAACAATGTGGATCATTACACATCGAAAATTTCTTCCGAGTTCTAGAATCACTGATCTGATTTTATATAGTTTACTTGGCTTCTTAAATTGATTGACATCAATGGCAGGTTGTAATGGTATCTAACCGACATGAGGGATGCTTTACAAGTCTCCTTTAAGGAAAGATCTTTGTAAGTTCACACTCGCACTGATTTGCAGATTGCTCTGCTAGAACTATGATATAAATTGCTTCTAGGATACATTCAAAAATTAGTATTGTCTATGCCACGTCATGTTGCGGCATTTACGCTTGATCGTAGGGTCCTTGCTTGACATTAAGTAAATCTACCAACTTTTCTGGTACTTGAGTGAACATCTTAGCAAAATTAAACTCACATTATTTTCCTTTTTTTAATCTATATTTCTAAGAAAGCAATACTAAAGGAACCAAATAATTTTACATTTGGTTTATTTATTACTATTCTTATCTAATGTCTTATTGAAGTAATCTATGATTTATTTTTTATATGCTGCAGAAAAATTAAACAGAATCAGTTTTTCTTATTGCACACTTAACTACAATAATAAGATTTAAAAACAAGAACCCTTTTATAAACTATCTGAGTACTATAATAGCATAAGAATTTTGAAGCCAAATCGAAAGTTAAAATTAATAGTTTTTATGCAACGTCATTTTCATTTGTGTGATAATGTCTGTTTCTATACAGAAAAGTGTTTCCTATATAACTACAACAAAGTTATCCAAATGATTATAATAAGTAGACGTTAGTGTCCATAATTTCGGAATCAACTGATCTCCATGACTACTTTAACAACATGTGAAAGGAAACTAATAATGTAGCTTTCCATTTACAAATACAACAAAATCTATTCGGGGAAACCGTTGCGAAGAAAACTCTAGAACAGGTTTGCAATAAAAAGTACCATTTCTTCTTGACAATTGAAACATACAGTGAAAATGCATACTTCAAGACGTTAGTTTCCTATGTAAATGGTTCTAAGTGGATGGTTCGTTCGGTAGTTCTGATCCATCACAGAAAGTATTTTACTAGCATAAAAAAATTATTTAAACGAAAAGTAAATCTGTATAGTAAAAAGTTAGTTGATTGAAAGAGGAATGACTCTACTTCAACTTTATTCTTGATATAACCTTCATTTAAGTATGTGCAATGCTCTTCTTTTAAATAAACTAGGTGAAATGATAATGCATAGCCTCATCGTTTTACCTGGTTTATTCATATATTTACTTCAATATTAATTTATCTTGATAACAAACTCATTTTTTTATGATTTGGCAGCAATACATTAATATAGGTATTACTAGTTGTAACTTGGATTTAGGAATTAATTAGGAATGTCACAGCACAATACGCTCTGGTAAGTATCAAAATTGCACGAAAATTAGCATACTTTTTAATGAAATCCTTTCAATATTTCAAAACAAAATATTAAATTCCCTAATGATGAAATAAGTATAGGGATAATCTTAAATAAAAGAAAAGTTAAATTTGGGGGTCAAGATTAAAATCGATTTTTTAAAATTAGATGTTTTTAATTACAATATATATGTATGGAAATTAATGATTTGGCAAATAAATATTCGAAATATAAATTAACTGAATTGGTGATTTGTTTTAAGTGAATTTCAGAAAAACTTTTTTCTTTCAAGAAATTAATGAAATGAAATTTGTGATATCATAGCAATATAAATGACCCTTATATCTTTTTAATTACATTTTAAACCCTAAATAAAAAGTTTTAAAGTGATTGGCTAACTTTTCGGGCAGATATTGCGAAAATTATTTGGTATTTCTTCTTTAAAATAGTAAATTGTAAGCAAAGGATAAGTGAGATAATAATTGGCAGACTCTAATGAAAATAACTGGTTGATTTGTGTGAAAATCATATGAATTTCATCCAGACAAAATCAATATTTTGGCTGTTTCTTCAACAAGAAATTTTACAAAATTGTTTCTTCGTTTCACTTTATTCTATCAACGCAAACTTTTTATTTTTATCACGGTAAGAGAAATTCATCTCGATTTAAATATCAAAATGCATTACCAGTTAAAAAGAGAGAGAGGTTTAAGCAACACAAATACAACTCTTTATTACAGTTCTCAAGTTAAAATTTAAACAATCAAACTATTTATAATAATAAAACCATCAATAATTTACTTTAGTTCCTTTGCAAGTTGACTTGTGGTTTTAAACTCTCTTCTTGAAACATAAAGGTGTCTAGTGTAATAAAATTAAAACAGTAACTATACATATATACATGCATGCAATATACTATACATATATACATGCATACAATTCGCAGGAAAGAAGAAATATCACAATTTTACACTCAGTTATAACAAATTGATAAAATAAAAATAATAGATATACCTCTCATAAGTAACTTACAATTATCAATAAATCTAACAATCAATACAACTTTACAATTATTAATAAAACTAAACACAAATGCAAATACTCTTATTAGCATAAAATACAAATCGAAAATAAATTCAAGAACAGAACTGAGTAACTCAAATTTGTCAACCTCATCCTTAGAATGGTTTCCCTACACTACGCCACTTCAACGGAGACATATTGCCTTTTTTATGCATCCTACTCGCAATAAATAAATACCAAGCATGGGTCAAAATTATGGAAAATTAAGCAAAAAAAGTAAATTGACCATTTCTTATTCTGCTCATTTTTTAAGTACATTGCTGGCCACTCAAATTGCGACACCAAGAAAGTCAAGAAATATCACAATAAAACTTATTTTGTAGATAACATGTTGACCAAGTATCAAACGATTAAATTTATAGACTTTTGTGAAGTGTGGTTCCTGCCAAAATTAGTAGCCAGAGTAGCCGTCATTGTTGAAGATCACCGGTGTCACACGCCTCGGCATTGATTCAAAGAGACTTTGGATGTGCTATTGGAGTACAGCAAACCAAGCTGTTTCCACGCGTAGCCAAAGTTGATCGAGTGTGGCAGCTGGGGATGTAATCTTGGTCAATCATTGAGCAACCATGGACCACATGTCTTCTATCGGCAAAAGATCCGGAGAATGAGCCACCCAGGGAAGCAATTCAATCTAGCGATTGACGAAGAGCCCTTAGACAATGCATGCCACGTGTGGTCACGCATTATCCTGTTGAAATATATCTGTGGGCAAGCTCTGAAGGTAAGAAAGGACAGCTGGCTTCAACGCCTCGGAGATGTAGCACTGGCTGTTTAAAGTACCAGCAATGCGTACTAGAGGAGTGCGAGAGGGATATCCAATACCACCCTATACCATAATACTCTAAACCATAATGGTGCAGGATCTGTATGGCGGTACTTAACTGTTCACCATCTTCTCTCCATGGTGTCTCTAGACGCAAATACGTCCATTGTGGTGTTGCAGACAGAAGCATGACTCATCAGTAAAGACAATTTATTCCATTCTGCCGTCCACAACTTTCTTTCATCACACCATTGGTGACGGAGATGTCTGTGGCTCTGCGTCAAGGGTAGGCGAAGCAATGAACATCTTGCGGACAGACCACTCTGCTGTAAACGGCGTCGAACGGTATGCGCAGACATTGGATGATGCGTTACAAACTGAATGTGCTGTGCTATGATTCGCGATGTGGCTGAGCGATCCGTCACTGCCATGCGGACAATTTGCCTGTCATCACGTGATACGGCACACTGTGGTAGATGCAGTGTAACACGTCGGTTCATCGCACCCTTCTGCATCAAATGATCACATATCCGCATTACAGTTGTTTGGTTTCGTCCATCACGGCTACCGATTTCCCCGAAAGATAATCCACAGTCTCGGTAGGCCACTATCCTTCCTCTGTCGAACTCGGATACTTGATCAAAAATATGATCTCGTTTTTTTTCGAGGTATAATTGATCTCTGCTCTCGAGGTATAATTGATCTCTGAAACGAAGACTCGCAGCCCCTCATGTTAAAGAATACGAGAACCTCACACCTGTTTATGTACAATCAGCAGTCGGAAGTTCGGAAGGATCGTAATATATTGACTAATATGCATGTAGTGCCGAGCTGGCAGCCGAATGGTTAGCGCTCTTGCCTTCAGTTCAACAGTTAGTGGGTTCGAATCCCACCTTGGGTATGGATGTTTGTAGTGGTTCGGAATCCACTTTAAACCGTAGTTCCCGGTCTAACTAGTCATCGTGTGCAAAAAATGACCGTTGAGCGACAAACTAAGCCACATCGAAGTTGTGGCAGTATTTTATCCATCATTCATTACATAATTTCTGCCAGATTCTCTAGAAAATTTGTTGTTTTGGTTGCAGTGGATATTTCTCAGGCCTATGATTCAGTTTGGCCAGACGGCCTAGTTTATAAATTACTTCAAGCAAACATCAAAGGAAACGCTGCTTTGTGGATTCAACAGTTCATTACAACTCGCTATTTTCAAGTAAAGTGGAGAAATAAGCTATCTTTATCAGCCACCTCATATAGGGGATTTCCACAGGGGAGCCTATTATCACCTTTCCTGTTCTCAGTGTTTATGGCAGACCTCTACGATATCCTTCCCCCTGACATTAAATGCTTCATGTACGCTGATGATATATTTCTACTATATGAATCTGTTAACTTGGGAAAACTTCAGCAGAAACTAACATCTGCACTTGGAATATTACAAAATTGGTGTCAAGAATGGAAGTTATTGATAGACCCTCAAAAATGTTCTAAGATTAACTTTTCTTCAAAACGACAACAACTTAATTTCAATTTGTTCAACAACAATCATCCTATTTCCTGGAGTAAAATATTTGAATTTTAGGATTACATTTTTCACACAATTTATCTTTCCGTCATCATTTTCAAGAAAAGAGAAAAGCTATATCAAAAAAGTTGAATGCTTTAAAATGTATCGCAGGTAATAGATGGGGTGCTCGTACCGCTCATCTTCTTCAAATCGTGAAATCCTTTATTGTCTCCAGTCTGGATTATGGCTGTCATATATATACTTCAGCATGCACAACAGACCGCAAAATCCTTGAAACTGTATATCACACTGCCCTAAGAATTACCACAGGTCTTCCTAAGTGGACCCCCATACCGATAGTTCTATGAGAAGCAGGAGAAACTTCTCTTCACTCTAGACATGAAATGCTCTGCTTAAACTTTTACATTCGGAATTTAAGCAAGTCATCATTATCCCCCGGTGCTTCAGCTTGGGAAAAGCTAACTTACAATCGAGCTAATCGTAATCATCCTCTGGCCATTAAAGCCAAATTGTGGCTAGACCAACAAGGAATAAATACCTGGTGCATATTAAAAGTCCCAATAGACTAGCCAGAAATGTCAAAAAAAAATTCCATTTGTTCCTCGAGTCTCCCTTTTCAGACTAAATCATTGCCAAAACATATAATTTGTAAGCTACTTCACTAGGTTTGCAAGTCATTATGGCAGACAGATACGTTGATTTTTACAGATGCTTCCAAACGGGGATCAAATGTGGACATTGAAATAGTTAATTTTACAACCAGTGAATCAATAGCAGGGAAACTTAGTTCCATAAACTCCATCTTCTCGGCAGAGGCTATGGCACTACTTATTGCAGTCTCTAAAATTTGCACTGGACCCAAAAAATATGTGATTTTCACAGATTTTCTTTCCTGCATCTCTGCTCTTTCGATTTGTTCCAGGACATCACCAACTATTATTCAACTGCTTCGATTCCAAATGCTTCAATCTACTCAAAAGTGTTTGCCAATACAGTTAGATTGGGTTCCCGAGCATTCAAAAATTGCAGGCAATGAAATCGCAGACTCATTGGCAAAAGCAGCAACAGTGAGTCAATATGCTGTACAATCTATTTCTCTTGAAGATCTGGAACAACACATCAAGAAATATTACTTTAAGGAAAGACTCAATCAAAGTAAAAATTGCGAATATGCTGAAGCATCCAATCATCTCACATTTATTTGCAAAAATCATAGACTATTAACGAAATCCCGACTATAAGGTTAATTGCTGGCCAGACCTAGAACACGATCTTTTCCTACCAATTCAATTCTATTTAGATTTAATCTCTGGCATACAGATCGCTGTCAATGTGGTGAATCTGAAACTATAGTTTATATTTTCCTAGACTGTCCTATATACGAACATCTGAGGAACCAATTACGAAAAAAATTAGGAATAGGAGCATTATCATTCTCTTGGATATTTGAATTATCTACAAATCCAGTAATTAAAATTCTTGCTTGCATCGAATTTCTACGTCTGTCTAAAAGATTTTAATCCTAATGATATAAAAAAACGAAAGTTGGAACACCAAAAATCCTTGAACTATACTCTGTCACACATTTTATAAATCCGAATTCTCTGCTCATATCAAGACCTGTCTCTTAGTGTTCACCAATTAATTAAAAAACTTCAATCGACTTTTCTTAAATTATGTTTGTCAATTGACTATAAATCCTCTCCAAATATCTTCTTCAATGTGAGCTACAAGCATCTTAGCAGAGAGCTCCAAAAGTATCCGCCATAATCTACCTACCTACCTACCTGAAAATATGAACGTTTTAGAGCATATAAATCTGATTATTGTGTATGCAATATTTTAAATAATCGTATTAACAACATATTAATTTGATTTGTTTGATATTAAAAGATAATCCCGTTTCTGCATTGTTAGCACTCATTAACAAAAGCTATCAGTTTTTGTGTAAAATCACATTTTTATATTTTACCCTATTTTTATTTCACTAAATAAATGATTCTTTTCTATTAAATTAAAGTGTAAATTTTTTTTCTACAAGAAATTAAATTGAGAATTTATACGCTTATAATCTTTCTACTTAGGTCTCTAATAAAGAAAAAAGAAATAATTTTACATTTCTAACTAATAATGAATTATACTGTACATCTAATAGAAAAGTATCAAAATTTGTATTACACTTATTTAAAAATATTCAGTAAGGTGTTAACTACTGTTCCTGAATATTTTAACTTTATTTCACATCTCGCTGTCAGACTTTCAAATATTTTTTTTTCCTTTAAATAAGAAACAATTTTAATAAAAACAAACTCATGCATTATTTGTTAAGAATTCAACATTAACTTTGAACAAAAATCACCCAGTTCTAGAAATATTGTACCTCTTCTAGAGAAGACCATCCATCCAACAGATAAAGTCAACATTTTATTAAAAGCTCTTAGTTTAAATGAAACTAACAATGATAATTAAAAAATTCGAAAATATGAAAATTATGATATGGAACGCAAATGGTTTGCACAATAAACTTCCGGAATTTAAAACATTTATAACGAAAAACAATCCTGATATTATTCTACTTCAGGAAACCCACCTTGTTAAGACTCTTAACCTCAATGTACCTAACTATAATATCTACAGAAACGACCGCACCGTTCGCCAGGGAGGTACGGCCATTCTAATCAAAACAAAGATCAGCCATACACATATTCCCACACCTAAATTGCACTTTGCTGAAGCAACAATTATCAAACTACACTTCTCGGACAGCTCTGACATTACAGTAGCATCACTCTACATCCCCACCTCCAATTCTTCACTTCTTTCTGTTGACATTGAAAACCTAGCAGCACTCACTTTTAAGATCATCCTCGCTGGGGACCTCAATGCTAAACACCAGAACTGGGGTTGCAATTATGCAAACAGTACTGGAAAAGTTTTAAACTCCCTTATAAACAATACCGACTTTACCATTTTTAAACCCGATAAACCCACTCATTTTGGCCCTACACATGCAAATTATATAGATCTAATGCTCTGTAGGGGTATCCAACCTCCCATAAAATTATCAACATTCAAGGAGCTCCCGTCCGATCACTACCCAGTGCTAATTTTCTTCAGCAAAAATAATCAGCAAGAAAGTGATTGGCAAAAAACCTGCCACAATTGGAGTAAGTTTAGAAATATAATTAACTGTTTAATTCCAGATAAAGCCTTTCATTTAACTGATGACCCATCCCAACTTGAAGAAAATGTTAATAATTTTACTTCTATTATAAATACTGCTCTCAATCACAGTAAATTCACCAAAATGAATCATCAAATAGAATACTTGCCAGACAATATAATTGATTTAATTAAAAAACGAAATAACTTAAGGAAAACTCATAATAGAACCAGATCTCCAGTGATTAAAAATCAAATTAATGCCTTAAAACGAATAATCAAAAATAAAATAGCTATACATAACCATGACTCATGGAATGCATACCTCACTAATCTCAATGTGGAGGATGGATCCTTCTGGAGAGCAGTTAATAAAAGGAGAAACAACAAGGAGTGTGTCCCCCCACTCATAGATGGCGCCAAAGTAGCACTCACAAATTTTGAAAAAGCTGAATGCTTGGCAAACAGTCTTGAAAAACAATTTCAAGCAAACAACATCAGTAATCCACAAAATGACCAGCAAATTATAAACACAGTAAACAATTTCCTGACTAACAACATTAATAATCAGCCTTTCATTGAAACACCTGCTTCAGAAATTGAAGAAATTATTAAACAACTAAAACCCAAAAAAAGTCCCGGTCATGATAATATCAACAACAAAATTATGAAACAGCTCCCTATTAGAGCAATTTGCTGCCTCTCTGCAATCATCAACAGTATACTGAAAACAAGTCATTTTCCAAAAGTATGGAAAAGGGCAGTTATCATTCCGCTCCACAAGAAGGGTAAAAGCAAAAATCTTCCATCCAATTATAGACCGATTTCTCTTTTGCCGACTATGGCCAAGATTGCCGAAAAAATTATTCTTAATAAATTACTGGCCTTTGATGAGACCAACAAAATTATTATTCCTCAACAATTTGGCTTCCGTAAAAAACTTTCTACCACCCACCAACTACTCAGAGTAGTAGAAAAAATTTCAAAAGGAATCGCGTACAAAAATCCACGGGAGGAATATTCATTGATATAGAAAAAGCGTTCGATAGAGTTTGGCACCCTGGTCTAATTTACAAACTAATTAAATTCCATTTCCCAACCCAATTAATTACTTTAATTAATAATTACCTCTCCAACCGCTCTTTTACTGTTAGAGTAGGAAAAGATATCTCTCTTGACAGACCCATTTTTGCAGGCGTACCGCAAGGATCCCTGCTGGGTCCTCTCTTATTTAACATCTATATCAATGATATTCCGCAACACCAAAATACTATGCTCTGCTTGTTTGCGGATGATACTGCCGTTTTGTCCACTAGCTCTCTCTACTGGAAAATCCATGCTACCCTTACTGAACACCTCATGGCCATTGAAGAGTGGCTTAATAAGTGGAAAATTAAAATAAATCCAAACAAATCTACTGCTGTCATTTTTACTAGGAAACGTACTCTACCCCCCCAGATACAACTAAGCGGTTTTTCGGTCCCCTGGTCAAATAAAGTCGAGTACCTCGGTCTTACGTTAGATAAAAATTTTACCTGGAAAGCCCATATTAATAAAATTAAGAATAAATTTATTTCTGCCAAAACTTTACTCTACCCCTTAATTGCCTACAAATCAAAGCTCTCCATGGCTAACAAGCTATTGATTTATAAATCATATCTTCGCCCTATTATGACCTATGCAGCCCCAATCTGGGATGGTGCTGCGGAAACGAACCTGAAACTTCTTGAGGGTCAGCAAAGTAAATTTCTTAGACTGATCACTCAATCAGACTTCTACATCAGAAACGAACACATCAGAAGCAATTTGGGTGTCCTTCCCCTATCAAGATACGTCCAATTCCTTGCTTTTCGCTTCTACAACAATCTTTATGAAATTGATAACTCTGAAATTCAAGCAATTGAAAACTACAGTCCCTATGAACTTTCCAATTTCCACAGACCAAGGGCGGTTCTGCGGGCTAAGCCACATTCAAACTTATCTATTTGCCTCCCAAAAAGTAGAAATTAATAATTTCTTCTTCTTATACTTAAAAAAAATATATATAAAATAAAATACAGAAAAGGAAAAAAATTGTATTTATATATATGCATATATAATAGAATAAAAAAAATATTTTGTCTTTATATAGTTATATCAATACTGTTACTATGTATATAACTGTAATTTATTTTTATTTATTTATTTATTTATTTTTTTTTTGCACTCTTGTTTGTAATGTGTATTCAAATTTTTCTTTTTTATGTTTATTCAATATCATGCAAAGAACTCTCGTTGGGAGCACTTTAACCTAAGCAAAATATTTTCTTAATCTTTTGTGTTTAAATAACCTTGTGTTTTGAAATCATTATGTTAATCTCAACTAAAGTTAGGTGTAGAAAAATTTCTTAGGAACAGAAGGTACAAGGCCATTTAGGCTAGGAACCTAACAAACACTAGATCCACTTCTTCTTCTTCTAGAAACATTCTATCCTAAAAATATTGACTTGAAAGTAGACCAGTTTACTTTAAAAATTTTATTTTACAAAATGCATATATTTTTGCAATATAGATAATACATGGTATTTCTTTATATTTCTAAAATTCAGCTTTAAACATTGCTATTCACTATAATCACTTAAGCTTCCTCTTAAGTATAATTGGTCAGGACTAGAACAACACCTATACATTTAATGATAAAAAATCATTAGAGTAAATAATTATTTTTCACACATGCACACATTATATTTAAAAAGTAGTCAAAGTTATTTCCTAACTCAAAGTAATTTTTTAACTTTAAAAAGTTTCAAGATTAGATTTATTTGTTGAATTTGATATCATATACTTCTAGTTGAAAGAGTCAACAGTTGATCTTATTGTAAACAAATATTAAATTATATTATTGGAACTGTTCATTTCAATAGTATTTGTTACCATAAAAATTATTATTGAAATGAGTAGTTGAAAGAAAAACATTCTATGGCGAAGACTTTCGAACAATTATAGCACTATTCTAGAAAGTCAATAATTAATGTCCAACATAAATATAAAATTTTTTTCTGTATAGTATTTTGATTTAAAAATTGGCGTAAATGTTATGAAGGATCTAGATTAATGTTTCACAAGCTCCATAATGTGTAGAGCTAATGTTGTTTTATTGTGTAATTAAACATAAAATAAAAATGTGAAATTTTTCATATAAACAACTTTCAATAGATGTATAACTTTAGTTATTAGAAATACAAAAATACCATTTGTTATACCTTTATTTATGTTAATAATTATTAATCATAGTAAGAGTAAATTACATAACTGATATCTTGATTTAATTTTAGGCAAAAAAATACTGATATTCTTTGATCTGATTAATTATTTTTCAAAAAATAATTTTAAAAAATATCATGGTAAAAATTATAAAACTTATGTTTAATAAAAAAATACATAATTTCGTTATTAGAAAATAAAAATTACGCTTTATACATTAAAATTAAATTTTTTCATTTACAACAATCCTTTTAAAAACTAACATTTGTGAGAATTAAGCTAACGATATTTGGGAAGAAGCAATGATATATTAACAACGTAAACAGTAAAAAGCAAATGAAAACTAAATATGTATTTTCCTCGAATTTGGTGGTTACTAATTATCAATTTCCATAGTTGTATCACATTTCGATTCCAGGAAAACAGTTCTTTTCCTGGAATTTTTTAATAGAAATTCCCCTTTTCTTTCATTGGCGGTCACTGGTTATAATCGATGATTTCATATAGAACTTGGTTAACGAGACGCATTTTTCAATAGGAATTTTCTCATGAATATAACATGACGCTAGACTAAATGACTAAAATAAAACTTGAGATTAAAAAAAATTGAAGAGCTTTTATTTTGAGGCGATGTACAATTTCTGAGATGTTATAAATTTCTTAAGACTCAATAACAAATGTTTCTATTATGGTTCTTGATACTAAAGATGAATCTATGACTTTTCTGATACTATCAACACATTTAAATGATTTTTATGAAATATAATTTACATGAAAATTGATAATTTAAGAAAGTGATTTGTTTTTTAATTTTCTTTCCTCTTACTTGTCGGGTTACTTCTTTGTCTGGAAAGGAAATGATCTAAGTATGTAATTAATTTAATGATCAAGTGAAAAAATCTGAGGTATAAATCATTTTATTTTTTATGCAATATTAATTTTTCTTTTAAAATAAAAATTCCAAAAATTTTGACTTACTATCATCCAGCTTTAGATTTGATGAAGCCCTAACTATCGAATGTAATAATATTTAAATAAATATTTGTATTTCATTCATTTTTAGGATGTTACTGGACATATCCTATATGGTAGTTTAGGAAGTTAATAATCTAGGTGTTTCTTAAAAGGATAAATCCTAAGATATAGTTTATTTATTTAATGTAATTAGGGATTCTGTAATTCCATTCTTATATTTTTATGCAGTATAATTGAAACTGCAGTGAGTAAAATTATACATAACTTATATATTCATTAATTTTATTCGAAAAGAAAATCTCAGTTTATATGCGTTTCTTATTGATTATTAACGATTCAAATTTTAAGGACATGTAACGAAATTTTTTTATTTATAATTTTATTTTATTCTAAGAAGTTTTCTTAAATGATATTTCAATTTTATGAAGTTTCCTCTTTTGGGAGATATTTTTCATAATGTTATTGTTGTCAAAATACAATTAAAAGTTAACATTTTTATTTACAAAAGAAAATATTAACAAATATTGCTTGTTAAGTATAATGATTTAATCTTATATATATATAAAATTTTCATTTTGAATTTTTTAAATAGTTAATAATCACATCCAGAGAGAAGTGTTGATGATATACTTATCAGCCGAAGCAATATTAATTAGATGTGTGTCATGGATGTGAAGAATAATTTAAAAACGGCTAGATTATTTCTATATTTATTTAACATCTATCTATGCAACACTGAGAAATTACACACACAACACAAAAAACGAAAACATAAGAACATTAAAACAAAACAACTCTGATAATCATACTCCAGCAGCAGCAGTCTCTATGGTTAGAGCTCAACTGGTTCTCTCAGTTCGTTTATAACCGTTAGAGGGCGTTGCTCTTTTACAGACTTCCCCTCTGGCTCTGAAATCGTCTCGACGATGAGCCAGGATTTGATTGTCTGATTTTTGAAGGTCTCCCACGTTTTCTTAAGGGAGCAACTGGACCTCTGTCTTTCGATGAAGGTAGTTGGTATGGCCTTATCACATTCGTGTGATATGTACCTAACACTTGATCAGGTGCAGCAGGATCTGCAATATCATTGGTAGTTGGAGACCTGTTTGTGAGTATGAGGTATGGACCTTCACGTCTTGGCATAATTTTTTTATTTTTCTTGTTCCTGGAATTACTTATTTGATGTAAAGTAATCCACACTTTCTCACCTGGCTTATAATAAGCCTGTCTATGTTTTTTGTCAAAGTAAACCTTTCTTCTGTCCTGTTTTTGTTCTACTCGCTCCCTGATTTGAGGAGTCAGCCGAGCAAATCTTTTCAAATAGGGCGTTATTTCAAGGACAAAGTTGTCATTATTAATAATTGATATCATGTCATGACGATTATCATCCGTCGTTCTAAGCTCTCTGCCGAATTCCAGATAAGCGGCAGTGTGATCAGTGGTATCATATCTAGCTGTATTCATGGCAAAACGAATCATAGGAAGATGTTCTTCTCAGGTATCATGGGCATCGCCTACTAAGATGGCTAATCTAGGTTTCAAATCTCTGTTCTTACGTTCAGAGGGATTCGCTTGAGGATGGTAAACAGGGATGAGGTCCTGTTTGATATCTAACAAATGACAAATTTGCTGCATGATGGCACTAACATATTGAGATCCGTTGTCACTGATTATTCTTCGAAGAAGTCCATAGCGTAGATAAACTTCCTCAAGTAGCATTTTGGCACAGTTTGACGATGTGGCTTCATTAAGAGCAAATAACTCAACTCATTTGGTACTCATGTCTTCGACAATAAACATCCATTTCTATCCTGTTGGGGTTTCTGGGAGAGGACCAAAGAGATCAATAGCAAGAGTTTCAAATCTTTGTGCATAAATAGGTGTTCTAAGCAGACCAACAGGTTTCTGATTTGTTGGTTTATACCGATTACATTCTGCGCATGTTTTGACATAATCAGAGATGTACTTCCCTCATGTCTGGGAAATAATATCTGGAAGCTATCTTATTGTAGGTACCTTCTACGCCATAATGAGCAGCTGTAGGAGCATCATGGTGTTTTTGCAGAATTCTTTGTCGTTCTTGGATGGGAACAACTAATTGGGCATCGTCTGAATCCGTTTCAGGCGAATAACGATACAAAATACCTTCGTTCATTATATATCTTCGATTGATATAGTTAGCAAAGTTTTCATCCTTATCATTGTATCGATAATTTTCTTCAGATCTGGATCTGCCAACTGTTCTTTACGAATATCACTTGATTTCCTAGTTGGCATATCGACAGAGATTGCATGCATTTCACAATTTAGATCATCATGAAAGTAAGTTGGTCATCATAACATATCGGCCACAACATTTGCTTTTCCAGGTGTATATTCTATTTTCAAGTTAAATGATTGGATCATTAAAGCCCATCTTGCTAAGCGTCCTGAGGGAGACTTTATGCTCAGAAGCCATTTAAGAGGTTGATGATCAGAAGCAAGAATCACTTCTTGATGGTCAATATAGCCACGAAATTTTTCCAATGCCGAAACTATTGCTAAAGCTTCGTGCTCAATAGTCGAATATTTGCCTTCTGCTGGAGTCAACAAACGACTCACATATTCGATAACATGTTCTTCTGGGCTATTTCCTTGTAGAAGGAATGCACCAAGGGCATAGTTACTAGCATCGGTGCCAATTACAAAAGGCATAGATCCATCCGGTTGTTTTAACACAGGGGCTGTGTCAAGCGTTCTTTCAAAGTTTCGAAAGCTTTTTGCTGTTCGAATCCCCACGACCAATTGACTTTTTTCTTAGTTAGGTAGCTAAGAGGTCGTGCTATGTCCGCAAAGTTCGGAACATATCTTCTAAACCATGAGCATGTTTATAAGAATGATTGGAGTTCTTTGACATTATTTGGAACAGGAATTCTTTGAATAGAGGCAGTTTTCTCACGATCAGCTTCAATTCCATTTCTGGGGATCCAAAATCCTAAGTACTTAACACGTTCACAGGAAAAATAGCATTTATCTCTATTTGCATGGAGTTTAAATAGAGAAAGTCTTTCAAAAACAGTCTTTATGTCTTTCAAATGCTTGTCAAATGTATCTGCTAGGACTATGATATCATCCAAGTATGAAAGTACGAAGACATCCATCAGACCACTTTTGAATTTGTCTATTAGGCGTTGA
Organism: Latrodectus hesperus; assembly: GCA_037975125.1. NCBI lineage: Eukaryota > Metazoa > Arthropoda > Arachnida > Araneae > Theridiidae > Latrodectus > Latrodectus hesperus. The sequence continues at coordinate 22,708,428 of CM075854.1, forward strand.
AAGGTAGCAGGTGCGTTTCTTAATCCAAAAGGCATACGTAGATAACGATAAGTGCCAAAAGGACAAATAAAAGCAGTTTGTCCAAGTTAGCCTCATCTACTTGAACCTGATGATAACCAGATTGTAAGTCAATGGTAGACATATAGGATGTCGGTGTCGCCTCGTTCAAGAGATCGTCCATTCGAGGTAATGGGTAAGTGTCAGGTTTTGTAACAGCATTAAGACCCCTGTAATCTACTCATAATCTGATTTTCCCATTGGGCTTTTCCACGAGTACAACAGGAGCAGCATAAGCTGATTCACACGGTTCGATTATATTCTTTTCTAACAGTTCATCAGTTTGTTCTTTAAGTATTTCTTTCTTGGCTGGAGAAATACGATATGGTGGAACAAATACAGGATTAGGGTCTAATGTCTCTATTCTGTGCTTAATGAAAGGAGTGGGCTCTCCCCCTAGTTCAAAGCAATGCTTGTAACTTTGAAGCAAGCAATTTAGTTTTCCTCTTTGCGTCTCTGTTAGATGTTTCCCTTCGTCACTTCTCAAGTGAACTACAGTTGTAGTTTCATGCACTATTGAAGTTTTAGAAGTGTTTGATGCTTCTCTTGCATTAGTAGGTTTTACGTAGAACAAATACTGTCTCTGCGGATAATCGCAAAAATGCCAGGTCCCATTTTGAACATCAAGAACAATACCAACTGCATGGAGAAAATCTCTTCCTAAGAGTGGGCTGTTATCCTTGGCCTTAGGTAGAACGAGAAGTTCTGTTGACACACTTTTACCTTCTATACACAGACTGACAATAGTTTAAAGGGCAACCATGGACCGAAGTTTTCCATCAGCTAGAGTGAGCGAAATTTTCTTGTTTTCAAAAGCGATTTCATTATTTCGTAAAAAGTTATATAACTTTTCTTCTGCAATAGAATGTGAAGCACCAGTATCTGCACAAACTGCAATCTTCTTACCGAACAATTCAAAGACAATCATACTTGACAGATCTGTAGTTATATTATTAGTGAATATGTTCATGCAATTAACAGTTGTATCTTCATGTTTAGAACCTGTGCAAATGGGACATTTTGATCTGATTACTCCAGGTGTTCCGCAACCGATACATTGAATAGATGATCATCCATCTAATCTAGAAGTAGAGGAATGAGTTATTGGAACTTTTGAATATCGATTTTGAGCATTTTCTGGAGCATTAACCACAGGACGAAATTTTCTATCTGGGATAGTTTTTCTGTTTTCATCTCTTGAATAGTTTTTCCTTTGAGACTGGTTCAATTGCTTCTTTGTTCCTTGCCGGATATTCTCATAAGAATCCAGTTTTTAAGCTATATCTAGGGGATTAATCCAATTTGCCCAAGAGTCAAGAAAATGATCTTTGACTTCTGATGGAGTTCTTTTTTTTAATTTGATCAGCAATTATTAAGTTTTTTAGTTGATCAAAAGTTGTAATATTCGTTTCTTTTATCCATCCCTCAAAATAAGAAGCTAATTCAAAGTAAAAGTCTCGCCATGTTGTATCAGAACTTTTTCTGTGTTGAGAGAATAACTGTCGAAACTTATCAGCAGTAACCTTAAATCTTTTAAGGAGCATTTCCTTCACCTTTTGGTAATCTTGTGCATCTTGTTCATTTTCTCTAGTAAACAGTTGTGCTATTTCAGCTGGCAAAGAGCCAATTAAATATGGTATCCAAGAAGGCTTGGGAAGATTCATAAATTTTAACTGTCTCTCGAATATAATCAAAAATGGTCCAATTTCATCTCCTTTTGGATTAAATGTAGGAATGATATGATTAAGTTTGAATTTTGGACATTCAGAGTCAGAAGAGCCTACAATTGAGGTAGATGTCTTTTGAGTTTCGAGCTGAAGCCTCAGCTTTTCTAATTCATAACCGCATTCATTTTCTAAACGCAATTGTTCTTCAACTTGTAACTTACGCAATCTTTCTTCCTTAATTTCTTTTTCTTTTGCTAATCTCTCAAATTCTGCTACTTTTTCAGCTTCTAAGCGATCTTCTATTATAACACTAAGCATGTTTTTCATAAGTTCTTCATCATAATTATCACTTTTAGTTATAAGTTCTCTAAGGTCAATTATTTTCATCTCATCTGACACAGCCAAACCAAGCTCTGTTGCAAGAGTTCGGAGGTCTTGTTTTTTTGATTTGCCAAGAAATGCCATTCTTACCAAAGTCTTTCAATATTAGTGAATTATTTAAAAAAATTTTAAAGTTCAAAAAGTCTTAAATTTAATACCTTAACTGAGATCTAAATATTTAGAAAATCAAATGATATCAAAAGAAAATTCGTAAACATAAAATTATTCAAATACCAGAAACATCAAATCAAACACTTCAGTATAATCTATTTAAAAGAAGATAATGTATTTCAATTATTGAAATAACAAAGAAAATGATACTTTTGTAGTAAATAATTAAAATAATACTAAAAACTAGTCAGTACAGTTACTAAAAATATTAAATATATAAAACTAACACTGTAAAATCATCACTCTCTACCTACTACTTAATTTGAAAATAATAATCTTGTGAATTAAAAAAATAATTATTATTTAAATTTTAAAACAATTTTTGAATACATAGAAAACAATACAAACAGTTATTTCAGAAATACTTAATTAAAATAATTATCCATAGAGTATTTAATGTTTTCTTATTAGTGCACAAAAATTATATAAGAATATTCATAAATTCTTTCAAATAGATTATCTAATTATTTCCATAGACCGCAAACATAAATTATATATGCAGTAACAGATTATTTTACTATGACAGATACTCATTCTCAAAAATATGAATCATTAGATAATGTGACAAATATACACATTTTCTACAACAATAAGATCAAAATACAAGAATCAAAAATAAATTTTCAAATAACTATCTTTTAAATAACACTCAGCAATATTTTGCTTTATTAATTCAATACTTTTGTTTTTGATTTAAAACAGAACATGTATGAAAGATTACATATTTATAAAATTGATAAAATTATCTTTCGTAATTATTAAAATTATTTAAATGCAATTAAATAATTAAACAAATGCATGCAAACAATATTATATATCATATAATGGACACATATGACTTTATTTATTAAACAAGTTTCAATTTCAATAAATCTTATACTTATTTTCTATAAAATAAAATATACATTCATAAAGAAATAAGATTCTCTTTTAAGAATTATTTAGTTACGAGAGAAAAAGGAGCCCTTCCTTCCTTCGAAAGGCACTTGAAAGTAATAAATCTGTTGCGAGAACAGAATCGCATTCCTAAAAGAAAAGAAAACAAAACAAGCTCGTAGCTTCTCGGTGATGGTCTTCTGTGTGACTAACTTATTTTCGAACAATTTTGCGAATTTCGTTTTTAACGTAACCAGATTTCGCCTTTAATTTTCAGTGTAAGTTATTAATTATATGATTACTTAAACACACATTAAATAGTATTAACCACTATGCACATTGATACAAAACAGAAGCAAAATAATCATAAAATAGAAATGAATAACAAAGAGACATGCAAACGGATCTGCTGCTCGAAATAATTTTTTTTAAAGCTTGGATAAGCCAAAATTAATTGATATATTATTGTTTGGTTAAACAATATGAATTTAGATTCTATGAGTTTGGGTAAACTCATCTACTCCGACGATTTAACAAAATGTAAATCACAACAAAAGTATACTTAACTTTTCGGCCGCACGTTTTGGACGTCAATTTTCTGTGTCATGGGTGTGAAGAATAATTTAAAAACGGCTAGCTTATTTCTATATTTATTTAACATCTATCTATGCAACACAGAGAAATCACACACACAACACAATAAACGAAAACTTAAGAACATTAAAACAAAACAACTCTGATAATCATACTCGAGCAGCAGCAGTCTCTAGGGTTACAGCTGAACTGGTTCTCTCAGTTCGTTTATAACCGTTAGAGGGTATTGCTCTGTTACAGATGTTATATTCTTTTTCTTGAATAGAAAAGATTTATTTGATTAATCAATATTATAATTTTTCATAGACATGTAACTTGACTTAGACAACTTTTAAAAAAATTAGGACTCGCGTTAAAAGAACAATGAATTTTGCTGGATATCTCATGAGAAGGCAATAAGTTATATCTCATGAGCTTACTTTTTGGGAATCTCCCCGGATTATTGATCGATAAATCGAGATATACAATATCAACAAAAAATAATTTGCTATATAACTTTAAACTAAAATAGAAGACATTTCAAATGTATAAAGGTGTTTAAATTTATATAACTGCAAAGTGTAAAAAATAAAGTTTCTTTTCATCAACTTTCCTCCTTTTCCATAATTATTTACATTTTTAGTACAGTTTTTATTATTTTTGGAGGTATTTTGTAAATTACTAATGACTGATTTAAGTGGATAAATCTCCTAAATGAGAGAGAGAGAGAGTAATTTTTAAATAAAAGGATAATAAATCAAAAGGATTTGAAATTTATGGAAACAGATAATTTTACCATAAAAATTGTAATAAACGAGTTTTAATAGTAAAAAATATTTTTATTAGCTAATGAAGTTAATTCTTGACAAACAATTTAAAAAATAATATGAGAGATAATATTTTAACAAAGGATGCTTAGTTTCTTATTAAGAAAAAGCAATTTGGCCAGTACATTTCAAGGATAATATTTTTAAGTAATACTTTCTTTTTTTCAAAAATTTTAATTATAGGTAAAAAAATATATCACGTTTACAGTTTTTCTGATAAAGAAATAATGCTTCTTTATCAGAAAAACGGCAAACGCGATATACTCTTTTACTTATAATTAAAATGTTGAAAAAGAATTACAATGTGTTAATAAATCGCAATTCATTTAGGTTGTTGAAATTCATTTAATTGTATAAATATTGAAATTCTGTTCTAGGATAAGTAATGAAAATTGATTTTTAAGTTAGTTAAATAATCTATTTGAGTAATTTTTAAAGGGATATAAATAAAGAAAAAAAAAGAAATATTATAGATATTTGATGTATATGTATGTGAACTAATGAATAATCAAATATTTTTCAAACCATCGAATGATTAGTTGAGATGCTTAGCCCCGAACATCTGAGAAAATTCATTATTGTAAAATAATATGAAAATCAGCGATAAATTTAGGAAAAATAGAATGCCTGTTAAAATTTAAACGATATATCTACTAAAAAAATTAATGTATTTAGTATTTGTGATTCAGATTCGTTTCATATTTTATATAGTCTTTGATAATAATTGAAAAATTATTTTCTGTTAACAGCTGAAGGTAAATAAATTAAACATTTATAACACGCTGCTTTTTAATAATTTATATCACTGAGAATTTCCTTCTAAATGTATATTTCCAAAAATAATTTTTTTCTTTTGAAAGAAAATTTTAAAATAAGGCAAAAATATTGCTTATTCAAAAGTAAACTTTAATTTTCAGATTTAAGAAAATTACAATCAATCTTATAATACTCTATAAAGATATAAATACCATAAAAAGAAAAATTAATTTATTTACTATGACTATCAGATCAGATTAAATTCATTCAAAATAGCATTTTTTTTAAATATCAGACTAAGAACATCAACAGTTTTTAAATATTGGATCAAATTTAGACTTCAAAATCTGCCTTACTCTTGCGAAAAGTAATGCGTAAAAGATACTATATTAAAAACAAAGATACATAAAACTATTGTTATCTAGAATGAGTATTGATAATATATTATCATTTTTGCAATAAATGGAATAATAAAGTAAAAAATTGTGCTTATTTCTAATCCATAAAAGGTGATTATTAAAAAAAAAAAAATTAAAAATAATTTTACATGTCTTGGATGAGTACAAATCTTTAAGCATTTATTCCAGTTATAAGTTTTATTTTATTACATAGTTAATTCCACACTTTTTAAAGGTTCAAAATTAAGTACTGAATTAAAATATTTTTATCAATTGAAATTTTATAAATCATTGAAATATATGAAGCTTCTAATAAATGGCAAATTAAGTTGATAAAATAAAAATAAATTATTAGTATGAATTTAGATAAAGTAAATTGATGGAAGATAAGATTAGAAATTTTATTTTAGAAGTAGTTAGATAAATTATCTATTTTGATTACAGAATATATTCCATACAAATTTTATGCACTTTAAACGGATGATAAATGTTACAATCATTCTGAAATTAATAATTTATGAATAAAAAATATTTAATTCCTTTTATTAAAGAGAAAAAAATTGAATACATGTATCATTATAATAAGCGATTTTAAATATAATTGCATTAATTTGCTTTTGGATTCATAAAATTTCTATTATCGTTTTCCACATTTGCTTACTTTATAACACCCACCCTACAAGTTAACGTCATTAGCCACACCTCTTTTTAAACAACCCCTTTAGGTTTGTATTAAACAATGACCAAGATATATAAATATTGGTCTGTGGTAAGGCCTGTTTACACGTTCCGAGTTTCTCGTTCGAATTTGCAATATGACGTCATCAAGACCGAAAAACGAGTTTCTCGTCCGATCGATCCGAGAGTGGTGTTTACACGTTCCGACTTCTCTGATTCGATATTTTAACGTTTATCGTAGTTTCGCTTTTAGTTTTCATTTGTTGCTGTTTTATTTCGCTTCCTTTGTTGCTGTTCAATTTATTTAATCTTTATTTTGAATATGAATGAGGAATTAAAAATCGTAACAATAATGAAGGTAGTGGCTGCTGCTTCATTATTATCGAAAAGAAAAATAAAAGTAACAATAGATCAGTGTGGACTAAACCTTGACTGTCAAATCAGCACAATAGATTGTCAAAACAATTTTTGTGATAGGAATTTGTTGATATTTTAACTTCTAGTATTGTAGATCAAAGCAAAAAAATTCAAAAGGAGATCTTTCTTATTGAGTGACATTTTAAACATATTTAAGCAAATATGGATACTAAAAATTATAATGTAAATTATAAGATATTTTAAAAAGATTAGGTTTCATTTAAAAACATGTTTTTATTGAATTATGACTAAAATCTATATTAAACATTTTTGCCATCATGTGTCTATATTAATCATTTTTGCAATGAAAACTGTAAACACTTTTACAATGAGAGCTCATCATTCCACTAAACTGCATTTATTTTTGAATATCAGAAATCAGTATGTCTGTAATTTCAGCAGAATATGAAAGATAAATTAAGAAAAAAATGTATCTATATAAATGTTACTTTTTTAATTACACATGAAACACTTTAATAAAATCAGACATTAATTTAAAAACTTAATAAAATAGGCTTAGAAGTCTCATGAAATGTATAGATTATATATATAAAGGAAATATCTATAATTTTTCCTTTCTTTTACATGGAGTATCAACTTTAATAAATAGCAGAGAACATTAAAAATCTTGAAACTAAAACTTGCTTTAATTAAAGTAAAATATTAATATTTACAACATTTTCAGTACATTTATAAAATGTTTCAGTTCCTTCACAGTTGTATTTTTATACAAAATATAATCAAAAGAATACTACATAAATGCTTAAATAAAAATACAAAAAATATTATAATTTGCCCACTTATTATTAAAACATTTATATTGATAAGTTTTCAATATTATGGAAAATGATTTAATGTAAGAAAGTAACTCATGCAATTATAGGAAGAATACATTAAGAATTTTGATTTTGCTGTTAATTAAAATATCTAGCTGATTATACAAAATCTAGGTTTTTAACATCTTAAAAGAAATTACTTGTGTTATAAATGTGAGGAAAATACTGGATATAAAACTGGTCTTATAAGAGATTTTAGAGACTATTTTCAGCTAATAGAAAATTAATTTGCTTATAGAAAAAGGATTAATAATTTGTCACAAAAACACTAGTCAATTTTTACAATGATATCAAAAAATATTTCAGTGAGGCCATTTGAATCATAATAATGTATGTATTACTAAATTAAGCAATATTTTTCTCCATTAAATTAAATTGAACAAAAAAGTTATGCCTTTATATTAAACTTAATTAAATAAAAATATTCTGTTAACAAAATTGATAAAGCCAATAATGTTCTTAATGTATTTAGTTTTTTCAATTATATCTGGATTGAACAATTGCTGCTTATAAAAAATTTTTTTGATTAGAATAAGGGACAATTTTTATTAGACTTGTTGACTTTTTAATATTTAATTATTCTAATAAAAATGATTTTTTAGTTTAAGAAAGAAACAGAAAAATCATAGAAATGACAATAATTTGCAAACAAAAGATTTTCATTGGTTTTCAAATCATAACTTTTTTCTAGAGAGTTCTTGTTAATGCTTTGATAAAAACTATTTTAAAGCCAAATATCTTTTTTATCAAATCATTGGAATAATGTGATTCACTATATTCATTTTTATTTTTATTTTCATTAACCTGTTTAAAAGATTTAAGTTATTTACATCATTTTGAATTCCTTAAAATGTATGGGAGTAGAACAGTGTTAATTAAAGTCATCTCATCAGAAAATGCAGATTAATTAAAATTATTTAAATCTTATTTATTAATTTTTTAATAGAAGAAAATATTTTTGTTCACATAAGAATATGCTTCTTAAATTATTATTATTTTTTTTAATTTCGTCTGATGATATATTTAATACAGCAGACAGCTCTACGTATCCTTTATTTCTGAAATTCTTGTGATAATCAACAGAATTTACATTCCATAAATATGGCTACCCTTTATATTCTTCAATTAGAATTTCGATTTGTTCTTTTACCCAATTCATTTTGTCAATGCCCCACAAAGAAAACAACTGTTTGACGAAAAAATTCTTCGGGTTGAAAAATTCGTGTTTTTCGATGATGTCACTCTTCCATAAAGCTGATTGGCTGTGGACGAAAATCTCGGATGGAAAAGTAGAACATATTTTACTTCTCTCCGAGATCGGAGCTCGACATCCGAGAACGTGTTTACACACTCCGATTTCGCGATGGCAACGGGTTCCGAGAAGTTCGGACGAGAAACTCGGAGCGTGTAAACAGGCCTTCAAGGCCTGTTTAAATACGAGGTACCTGAGTCCTAGGACTCAGGTACCTCGTGAACCAGGCTGAGCCCAGCCGAAGTAGTAAAATATTTGTTAAAATAATAAAAATAAGAAATTAATATTTTGTAAAAACTATTAAAATATATTGTTCAAGACAGTCGAAATAAGTTACATTTCCATATTTCTATCGTCATAAATTCGTGTATATATTTTCTCAAAGTTTTTCTAAATTGGTCATCAATGCAAAATTGTTTTCTTCTCCTGAATAATATTTAATTGACGTAATTAGTAATAGAAATCATAAAATAAATGGATTTTTATTTACTTAAGACATGTCTTATAAAAATACTTCAAAAATTTCTTAATCATCTGAAAAATTTTAAAACTCAAGAGGAACTACAAAATTTCCAAGGGAAAAACACGGATTCATTCCTGGAGATAAACCCGGTTTTTGTCGGCCTTTACAATACTACCTAGACCATCCAGTTCATGCCATATCATGGACGTCTTTATGTTGTCCAGATAAGATCCCTGATGTTTTTTGAATTCTATGGATCTTAAAAGGACATGAAATGGACGTCTGTGGTTGTATAAGTTACCAATATGTTATGATGTAAGGAAAAACCCCTGCATTTTATTGATGTAAAAAAATCATCGTATATTTAGTCGCTTGTGGTGATATAAGATATAAATCTTTCTTTGATAAAAAACAGTACAGGTCTTCATAACATCCAAATATAATCTATGACGTCTTATAGATTACATGGCTCTCAAAAAGATATATGATGGAACTCTGTGGTTATATGGTTTACCAATATTATGATGTAAGGAAAACTTTCATTTAAAACCAAGATTTTGAATTCTTTTGCACTTTCCTTATCAGTTGAGATAAGTTAAAAATATATAGTTATCAGATAAATGATAAATGATGAAAATTTCTTCTTCAATAGCCAGACAGCCCAGGATGGGGCCTTGGTTTCCTCAGACATGTCGAAGCTCCTCGCATTCCAAGCTCTTCTGTCCTTAGCCATGGATATCCAGTTAGATATTTTTAAAATTCTTCAGTCTGTTTCCAAACTGTCGAGTCACCTAATTTTAGTCTCCCTCTTTTTCAGGTGCCGAATGGTCTGACCGAGAAGATCTTCCTTATTACATGATTTTCATCTATTCTGCACTGGCGTCCTGCCCATTTAATTCTTTGAATCTTTATATATTTTACTATATATAGTTCTTTAAAAGATTTATAGATTTCAGAGTTAGTTTTTCTCCAGATATTGTTACATTTAATGCCATCTAAAATATTTCGTAAAATTTTTCTTTCAAAAACAGAGATGATACTTTTAACTTTTTCTGTCATTGCTGTGGTCTCAGAATATGTAAGAATGGGTCTGATTAAACTTTTGATTCTAATGAATCTATGTTTTTTCTGTTAGGGAAGTTAGACTTCAAGTATTTTTTGAGACAGAAAAAACATCGTTTAGCATCTGTGACTACATTTCGGACCTTCCGCATTAAATCATTGACTGTGTTAAATTCTGATCGTAAATATTTAAATTTGCTAACAATTTTAAATTTGTAATTTCCAATTTCAAAATATGGTTTGCTGTTCTTACAGCATGGCATGTGCTAAGTTTTATTTTGGTTAATTGCTAAATGCCTATTGCTTGCCAATATCATCAACAAACGCAAAAGTCTAAACGAACTTGTTAAAGATAGTTCCACTAGTATTAATGTTGAAGTCTTTTATTATGATGTTTTTGAGGGCAAGGTTAAAAAGACAACAGGCTGGAGTATCATCCTGTATGAGGCCATTTGAAACAACAATTGGCTCTGAGAAATTATTCAGAATTTTAACAGTAAGTTTTGTCTCAGTAGGAAAAATGTTGACCAATTTTATAAGATTTTCGTATTTTTCCTTTGGTGTATTTTAAAATGCATCAAAGGAAAAATACTTTTACTATATAGATATAAATAAATTTATATACAGAAGCATAATTCTTTCTTATAAGGGGAAAAATTGTAACCAAATAGCAGAATATTGCATGCATCGATAAAATCACAGGGAATAATATGGGTTGGAAACTTTGCCACTGAATATCAATAAAGAAAAAAAAATCGACATTTTTCATGAATCTGAATATAATAATATGATATTTAATTAAATTTATAATATTCAAGTGTTTATGTCAAAGTCAATAAGGTCAATAACACGCTTAAAATCTCTTTATTGAAATGCATAATATTAATAATTAGCAAAAATACAAAATAAGCACTTAACTATCAATAAAAATAACCTCTTTAAAAATAGTAAGTAAGTTAGATCACTTTAATTTCGGTGTGTGCAATTTGAATAAAAATAATGCTAGCCTATACGATGTCCTCAATTAGAAAGTATTGTTTCTTTTGAAAGACAGAGTGGGTGTCGTATCGTCTGCTAGCTACTTCACCGGGGCTCATGATATTTCGCGGTTAGAACAATTCCTCTTACGGCCGCATTCACCGTCAAACTCGATGCTAGTTACGAGTGAAATCCAGGGTCAAAGCTGAAACGGTATTCACCCAGGGCTAGGGAAAACATAAGGGCTGGCTCATCGCTTTGACGTATCGCATGCCGCCTTGTCACCGGAGAGGGGAAGAGCGTGACGTCACTGGGCATCCACTGGCTGGCATTCTCTATGCTAGCTTGTATCTGATCGGAGCTTTCTCATTAAATTTTGACTTGTTTAATGTTTTCATTTTAAGCAAGAGTATTTTTTAAAGAGGAAAACATGACATCGTGTGCTGTTGCTATGTGTTCAAATATGTATCGAAATACAAAAGGAAAACACATAATATTTCATCGATTTCCAAAAGAAAATCAAATGCTTTCAAAGGAATGGGTGCAAAAATGTCGAAGAAGTAACAAAATCAACATCAAGAATGCTAGAGTGTGCAGTGAGCATTTTGATTTGAATGAATATATGGACGACATGCAAAATCGACTACTTGGTTTGCCAGAGAGAAAAATATTAAAACCGACGGCTCTGCCTAATCTTAAGTTAACGGCTTTAAACATAATTCAAAATACTCCAAGAGAACAGAGACAAACAAAATAAAGAAGATTAGAAGAAGTTATTGAAATAATTGAGTGTGTGGGTCCACATATAAATTATGTGATGCAGAAAATCAATGTGATGGTGGTATTAAACGCCTTAAATGCAATGAATTTTTAAAAAATATAGAAGAATTGAAAAAAAGAATATTATGCGCAGAAAATACAGTGAAATTCCTTAAAAATGAGCAAAAAAGAAATCGAACTTCTACAACAAGAATAAAAGCGATTGAAATCAAATAAAAAATTGCTTTTAAATGAAATACAAAAATTAAAAATTAAAATAAAATTACTTCAAAAGGAGAACGTTAAACTTGGGAAGATGGGGATAAATAATTTATTCCCTTATAAGCGTGAAGATGAAGAAAATAAGAACTAAATGGTCATCTGACACTATTTCAAAATGTACTTTGATTCGGTCATTATCTTCAAAATCTTACGATAAGCCAGTAACAAGACTTTAAAAGCTGCTTTTGGAGTGCAAAAATACTTTGATACTCAAAAAGAAAATTTAAACGCAATCAAGGAGGAAGTTTTCAATTTACGTGTATTTGGAAAAAAATCAGTTTTACCTTTCAGAAAGGGATTATTGTTTCAATTCATTCTCTTTATGGATTATATGAAGACTTAAAATCTATAAATGTATCTTATATTTTAACAAGTAGACTTACTCAAGATGCGCTCGAAAGCCTCTTCAGCCAAATTAGAGGTCTCGGGAGATTCAATGACCATCCTTCTCCTTCAGAAGTAATAATTCGCTTAAAAAATATTGCTCGCAAATAAATTACCTAATTTGTCACCAAAAGCAAACTCTTTAGAAAATGGACCAGACGTTTATTTAACAAGTAAAATGTTAGACTCTGCATTTAATATAAAAGAACGTCAAGAAATTATCAATTCTTTTGATTCTCAAGATGATGAATTAAATCGTGAATTCTTAATTAATCCCTTACCTTTATCTTAGGAAAATGAACTTGCCTCTTCCAATCCAAATTGTGATATATCTCCATTTAAAAAAGAAGCTATGATTTATGTGGCAGGTTATATTGCTTATAAAATTAAAGATAATTCACTTGGAACTATATCAAGAAATTCAGTCGATATGCCCAATCATTCCGAGTGGATTAATTTAATTTCTGCTGGGGGACTTACTGTTCCAACAAAAGCATAGATGGAAACTATAAAACAAATGGACATAATGTTTCGTAAATTTCATGGCGGCACATTTTCTAAAGGGAAAAATGTCATAGCAACATTAATAAATGAAACAGAGTCTTCTTTTCCTACTGTAAATCAAAAGGCAATTAAACATTTTTGTCGCTTGAGAACATTTATATGAATTAGGTATTTAAATAGAAATGCAGCGATAGTATCTCATAATAAAGCTCAACAGAAAAACAAGAAATGGGTCAATGGTAAAAAAATCAAGATAAGCTGAAGCTAACAGGTAAATATATTTTTATATTGGTTATACAATTTTAAGTTAATTTCAATATTAATAATAATTTTTTGGGTTTATTAAATAATAATTGCAAATTTACTAAATATTTGAGAGGCATTTATAGTTTTTTTTCACTCTGATTAAAAACAAAATGAACTCAAAAATAAAAAGTAAGTATTTTGCTTAGAAACTCCACAGGCAGCTTATTCTCCTTGGATGCCTGACTACGTCATCAACAGCTATTTCCGGTGACAGTTTTGGGGAGCATTTGAGCTAGCCCTTCTCTTTCCCTAGCCCTGGTATTCACCCTCAACTTCAGGAGGAGTAACCGAGGCGAAAATCTGGCTCTACGTTCAAGAACCGTACCTTCCTATTCAGCAAGATTAAACCTGACTGCCCATGTGCATTTGATATATACGATAAGTGATCATTCGCATTTTTTTATAACTCTTGTGTACTTTTTAATGTTTACTATTTGCGAAACAAATTCAAATGTGTCATAATTTAACGATTATTATTTTATATACTAATTTATATTATAATTTATATTATAAATTAACGATTATTATTTTATATACTAATTTATATTATAATAACTAATTGCAGCGCTTAGAGTTTCTTGAGAACTAGAACGCTGTAAACGGAACATTAGATCTAAAAAGAAACCTGAAAGAGGATGAAATGGAAATCCGCAAGCGAAATCTGTTGACGAAAATGTTGGCCAGATTTGGATTTAAGAATACCCCCAAGATTTAGTTCAAAACTGTTATTTTAAATGGAAATATTCTTCTAGAGGTGTACGGCAAACCTGTAGCCCCTTTTCTCTAGCTTGTAGTTGGTGATATTGCAGAGGTAAGCAAATTAACAATTTCAAAAGTGATCTCCAAAATAAGCAAAGCTATTGCATTTTTCTGACAGCATTTTATTTAAATTTACTGATAACATTGTCTTCACTCCATTGTCTTCTAGTGTTAAGATGTTTGATAAAAGAAATGTTTAATTTGCAAAAACAATCATGATCCTTTTGGATAAATACATGTAGGTCTAAAAAAGAAGTAATAGATAAAACAGTAAAAATTAAGGGAAGAGCATGGTTTTTAATATCTAGAGTTAAATTATACAGAATTATATGAAAATATGAGGGTGCTTAATTCTATTTTAAACTTTGTTACTTATGCATTATCCTGTCAATCATTTCCGTAAAAAAATGTCCCCAATTTTTCTAGCTTAGTCACTATGTACATTTATTTAAACTTCATTTTCTAGCTTCATTTTTAATGACTGCAAGCTTTAAATTTATGATTAAAACTTGGAAATTTTAATTAAAAAAATTTTCCACTATTTATTTCTTGAAGCTATAAATTAACACCTCTTTTGTCGCTCAAATGTTGAAAAAATGATTATGACTGATAATATTTGACAGCACATTTTTATCAAATATAATTATTTATCAAGATAATATGTTAGTACAATTATTTCATCTTTAATTCTCTCAGAACTTATTGAAATTAAATAAACTTTTTTTAGCAATTTTTTAAAGATTTAATAATTACGTTTCCTTGCAGATCAATAAGAAATTCTTTCACATAGTCCAGTTTCCCGGTGTGATTGGAAGTATAGATTGTGTGTACACGCGTATACCAATCCTCTCACCGGGAGGAATTGATGCGGAAAGGTTTCATAGCAGAAAAGGTATATTTTCAAATTGTGTGCAATCGTTGCATCAGCAGACTTATTATGTTGTGTTAAAGTGATGTTGCGTTAAAGTGGCTTGTAAGTACCCATAAAAATACTGTTCAAAAGAATGGTATGATTTTTGAAGTGATACAATGCACTATATACAGCAGGTACCATCCCTTGGGTGACAGTAGCTATCCCTGTTAGCCATATTTACTTACTTCTTTAAATTAGCCCACAATGCAAGAATTAAAGAGAGTTCTTAATTCTCACGTTGTCAAGAAATAAATTTCAAAAATTTTCCAGGAGTCTTAATAAATTCTTCCATGATGTGTCTATAGTAACATAATGAATAAATATTGATTTTATGGCTGTGTATCTATAATTATGTGTAATATTTTTATATCACATCAATAAATGATAGTTTAAAAAATTATTATAAGAAAACTAGGCTTGACTATGAAGCTGTTAAAGCAAATTAACTACTTCCATTAAGTAGCATTATTATTGTCTAATTGATAATAACATAGCAGTACAAAAAAATCAACACACACACATTAATCATTTATTGAATTAAAACAAATTTTGGTAAAAGTTACCAGACCCGTACGGGATTGGCGCGATTTCAAATTTTGGCACCAAGCGCTCTACAGCTCTGTCGCTAAACTAAATTACGTCACTACGCGCGATAGATGTCAACCAATAACGATCCCGTTCGAACTTCAGCTTTGAAATCGCGTGTTTTTTCGATTTCCAAATATTAAAAAGTTGAATATTTCATTATAATTAAATACTGTAGAAGTTTTAAAATTTTTATAAATAGAAACGAAATTTTTAAAAGTCGATTTTAAATATACCGAGCAATGGCACTCACCTTAAAAAAAACATCAGTGTAGCGCTACCTACTGCAGTGCCAACCGGGCAATAAAACTAAATTTCGAACTTTAACAAATTTCACTTTTTGTTTAAACTCGAATTTTAATATACCGAGCAATGGCACCCACCTTAAAGAAATTTTAGTACGCGGCACATTCTAACACTAACATGCAATACACACAACTTAAACATTCATATACTTACTTTCTTACTACCATCACGCTCTAAATTAAAAAAAACGTAAATTCAATACATTCTCATCCACAGTTAATTTTCGCCTGCAACACACAAACTCCAAAATTCGAATATCGAAACTCAATTATTAACTATTATTCTATAATAGTTTCAAGGGTTACATACAAAATGCGCATGTCTCGCGATCACGTTACCTAATAAACGAAAACACGTCATATATATGTAATCCGAACCGTTAAACCACTTGACGAACTTATCGCGCCACTTTATCACCTGCTTGGCGCATTTTATCCTCTGTACGGATCTCTTCACTTTAGCGCAAATTTTAATATCATTTCTTAATGTAAAAAAGTAATTTCATTACTTTTTTTTATTTCTTGAAATTAGTATTTTTTGCATTTTTTGAAAAAAGTTTTTTCTTTTTTTTAAAATATGTTCATTTTTATGTTATATTTTGAAAGTTTTATGATATTCTGCAATTTCTTACTTATATGAAATATGAAGTTCTGAAAATTTTCTAGTTATTAATACAGGAATTAAATATTAATTAATAGTTGAATTAAGTTGATTAAAATTAAATGTTAAAGTTTAGCTAAATTGACCTTAATTTATACTGTAAAATTTTTAAATTGATTTTGTGAATTTCTTTGCCATATAATACATTAATGTTGATACAAGTCAAGTAATACCAACAAATATTAATATATAGTACTGCGCATTTTTTGCTATAAGAAAATGTTCAATTTAAAAATAGTTAATGTTTATAATTTTATTTATCATTTAATGCCTTGCAACTGTAATATGCTTTTTCTAGTACCAAATTAAATGATTAGTAGGTGCATAAAAAATGGTAAGCTCAATTTACAAATATTCATACATTCATAAATAATTTCAACAACTGAGCTTATAAAAACTGGAAAATGTGTGGGGAGGTTGCGTTAATTAAATACAAAATAATAAAATGTAAGAGAAATATGTAAATAAAGTGTCCATTTTGATGCGTGTTTTTACAGCCCGGTTTTGTGTATGAGTGCTGCATTGAGACTTACAAGAAAATATAGGTTACCAAAAATGACTTGATTACAGAATGCGCCAAGGAGGGTGCTCCGTAGCCAAGGATATAAGAAGTAAATACGGAACAGCCTGCGCGACGTTGAAATATACATATGTTTTCAAGAAAAATATAAAGTTACATCACTCATTGACATATAAACACAAAAATTACACAATAATTATAACAATAATAATGAAAATAATTAACATATGGATTTAACAAATAAGATAACACATTTCAATTTGAGTGAAAATTATCATAGTAGGCAAAATGGAAATTTTAGATAAGTCTTCTAATATTTGATTTCGCCGTAGGTATATCTGCTACTCTGACATTGCTGTCTGGCCTTGAAATTACTTTGATGATTTGACTTACTGTTCACTGTTAATTTGGAAGCTGAATGTCTCTTATTAAAATTAACATACCAGGACTTAAATTTTGTATTTTAAGCAGCCACTTTGAGTACTGTTATAAATGACTCAAATAAGTGTTTTGCCAGTGTTTCCAAATAGCTTGTACTAATTTTTGAGTTCTTTGCCATCCAGTAAGAAGATTGCATCCCTTGTCAATAAAGTTAGGTTATGGGATAGAATTTATAGGTTTTCCTATTAAAAAGTGACCTGGAGTTAAAAGTGAAAATTCATCAGTATCGCTGGGTAGAGGAACTAGGGATCGTGAATTGATTATCTCCTCAATTTGAGTGATTGTTAAAAACTCTTCGAGCGTTAGTCTTACGGAGCCTGCAACTCATTTAAAACGTTTTTTTAACTAAGATTTAATGCCCGCCTCCCAAACACTGCCAGATATGGAGCTCTTCTGGGCAAAAATTTCCTGCTGAAACTTTGGAGGAAAGCATATTCGAAATGTCCTCTCCTAGCATTAATTTGTATAGAAACTTAATTTGTATGAAAGCGCCTGTAAAAATAGTCACACTTTTGCTGAAAAAAATGGAGCTTTTTTCACAATGTGCAAAAAACTTTTTCAATGTAGCAATTAGAGCTTCAGAAGTCAAAGTGACAGATAATTTTTGTAGAGTAACCTTTCTTTGTCCCTTATATTTTAATTCAAAGGGCCCACATAAGCCGATACCTATGTTTCAAAATGCTGAACTAGGGGTAACTCTCTCATCAGGAAGGTCTCCCATAATCTGATTTGCGACAACTGGCTTGTTTCTGAAGCATTCTACAGATTCGTAAACTACTTTGCATGCAGCTCTTCTGTCACCAATGGGCTATTTTTATTTAAAATTACTGTTAAGTATACTTAATATTTATCCAGAAATAGTGAGTACGTTATTATTTATGTGACATGTAAATTTCGATACGTCCTGCTAAATGTTGATTATAATTGTTGTAAATTTTCTTGAAAGTCCTAGAATTTATTTCTTGAGAATCTATATGAACCCTGATTTATATTTTAACTGATAGTTTCAAGGAAACACCAATGCTAAAAAGTTATAAGTACATTTTAATTTTTTCAATGATAAACTTGTTCTTTGAATGTTTAAATCAATGTACTCCATTTGTGACCAAACTTATAGCTTTTATTCTCTTTGAAAGGGTTTATTAATGCCTAATTAAACCTGACAATCTAAGACATTACAACAGAATAAATAATCAAACAAATCTGCCATAAAAATGGAATTCATTAAATTAATATATATAGTATGCTTACTCTGTATCTTGAATGTGTTTTAAATATTAAATACAATATTTTGACTCCATTTGCCTGTTGACTAAAAGTTTTTTCATTACCATCAAATTGCGGGGAAATTCTTTATGAACTAATGATAGTTAGTAGATAAAAATTGTAAAAAATCACTTAATATATATTTAAACAAGTATACTTCATAAATAATTATAATAAAACATCAAACAAATATATTTGATCAACATTAACAGTAAAACTGAAAACTTTTAAAATCTAATTCGATTAAAGCAAGCTTATTTTTCACATCACTCCTTATTTAGTTAATGGTTCAAATTAACTAAACATAGTTCATATAATTCACATGCTGCATTTTATTATTCTTTAATCAAATAAAATGTAGCCTCTAACATGCATTTATAATTAAGAATTAAATTGCTGATTACATTTCTTTTCTATTTTAAGATTTATATTAAGCTCATTCTTTATTTTAAATTGCTGTGACTACTATAAAAGTATTTTTAGAAAGAGAATTTCTCATTAAAGAATTTTTAACGTATTTTAAAAAATTACTCTTATGTGTTTGAATATACATATTTGAAGAAAATTCATGTAAGTATTATTTTAGGCAAATAAAAGCACAGTGTTGCATGAAAAAAATGTTGATGAAAAGGTCTTAGATGTTATGATGTGTTTATTTACTTGTGTTTTAGTAACATTTTAAACAAATCTTGGTTTTTATTGCAATTAAAATTTATGTCGTATTATTAAGATTTGTTTTAATACATAGCTAATTAAATTAAGGATTGTAAATCGGATTCCTTGAACATTTTTTCTTGCATAAGTAAATTTGTTCTAGCTCGCATATTGTTCGCATATATATACCAAATGCTACGCAACAACTACTACCTTTATTTGCTCTCTGTATTTCAAAAAAATTTATAGGATAACTACTTTTAAATGAATATTTCTCAAAGGCAATGGAAACTACAGAAAACAAGCACAATGGTATAAAACAATAATGCACAATGGTAATAACAATAATAGTAAGCAGGAAGTTTGGTGCCGGAAGTCTTCTAGATCTCTACGGTAGTAGCGTCCTATATTCTACGCTTTACAGAAACCTCCATCCATACTAAATACAATTTATAAAATTTGAACTAAGGAAAAAAAATCTACAAACATGAGTATTGCAGTAATTGTCAATATTTGGAAAATTTTCCTTGTCAAATTGATGATATTGAGATTGGAATTTTGTCAACAACCCTAATTTGTGTTGATAGAAGTTTACATCTGGTCCCTTAATATTTTGATACCGCAATATGGATGCAATATGGTCGCTACAAAAAAAGCTAAACTCAGATGAATTAAATTTCATCGTCAAATCAAGGGGTACCTAATTCTACACTGAACCAGTGTAAATTCGTTTTTTCTGAATGGCAATAAAGATGAAAAATGGGTACCTACATACTATCCTGTAAACTTTTTTCCTCATAAAATTATGTCAAAGAATTTTGCAAATTTTAAAATTTGAAAGAAATACCAAACAGCTTACGAATATTTTCATTTTAACTAATAGATAAAAATTTTATTTACAATTCATATGATGCTAAACTGCATCATTAAACGACATATATTTTTTCACAGGTATGGTTAACAAGATGATACATAAATGTTGAAAAATGTAGCAATGTTTTTAAATAAGCAGTTGTAACAAAATATAACCAAATAAAATTACTAACCATATTTTTTTGATTTTATCACAATTTCAATGTTTAATAATGTACAATGGAATCGAATATTACAAAATGAATTTCATACACTAACCACAAATTTAAAACTGCAAATTAGAATTATTAATCTAAGGCATTCTAAATCTTACACTAAATTGCTGTATTTCATTGTGTCAAATATGATTCACATTAAATTACTTATTTTTTTCTTTTGATGAAACTTTTGTCGTGAACTACTCGTGAAAGCCAGTTCATATCAAAACAGTATTTTTTCTATTCATATATATATATTATTATTATTATGTTGAAATGGTAATGAAGCTTTGCTTAAAAAATTCTGACATTTACAATTTCTTGTTATGTGTTAAAATAAAATTTTTTGTCTATGCATAAGCAAATTATAAAAATTATCTTTTGTTAATTAATTGGCTATTTTTTTAAAAAAAAGCTAGTGATTTAATTATAAAGTGTTTGTGTGTTTTACAATATTTTTAGCATTATACATACTTAAAAAATTTTATTTTTTATTTGATTACTTAAATGTATTTTTTTTATTTGAAGGGGTTGCCAAAATTTTTTCTTTTGAACATATAACATCGTAAAATTTTACAAAGATATATTAAAAATGCTTTCATCATACATTTTCTAATAAAACTGATCTTTTCACAATTCCAGGTTTGCTTTGTCAACGTGCTCTGCATTTAGGAATATGTAATGCATTTTATTTTTGTAGATACCATATACACTTATTTTACATATACTAATTATTATGCTGTTGTATTCCTCACCTCTATAATTCACCAAACTATTCTTTACCCTTTTAAGAATTTTTATTTCTGTGTCTTTATCTCGTGAGATTTAATTTTGAATTGGGAATTTTATATGTAAACACACACACACACACACACACATATATATTCTATTTTGTGTATATTGAAGTTACTCTTGCTACTTCATATACCATACTAAACAAATAATGAAATTATTCCTTTTCTATATTTATTAATATTAGAAGAGATAAATACGTAATACAATAGTGAGTATTTTAAGAGATTTATTCGAAAGATCAGAAATAACTTCTCCTTTAACTAAATGCCTTATTTTGCTTGAGTTGCTGTAATACATTTTTAAAGTGATTCTGTGAAGTAAGGTATTTGGTTTTGTTATTCATAAAAAATGGAGCAAAAATTAAATTACAAGTTATACCTTTTATAAAATATATTTTTCTTTCTGTACTGTTTTGAATGATCAAAAAATAGTTTCACTTGAATTATATAGGTTTATAATATATGCAAATTTTGATTTCTTCATGATTTTTGGAAAAAATAGTGTTTATTGAATTAGATTTATTGCATTACAAACTATTCTTAAGTCAAATCTAAGACCATATTTGAAATAATTCCTACATGTAATTTTAAAGATACTGTATTTTAATGTTTATTTAAGCAAGAACAATACAAAGTATTTGGTATGCAAAACTATTTCCTGTGAAAAAATTTAGTGGGTATAAAGATATAGTAAAATAACACATAGCAATTATTTTAATATAAAAATATATGTAAAATTTAATTGTATTAGAAAAATTAGTTCTTGTTGAGAGAATAATAGTAAGTAAAGTATATCAAAGTTTGTGCACTATAAAATATATCTATTCAGAGTTATATTAGTTATATTAGAGTTATATTAGTGTAAAGAGATATATAATAAATAATAGATATTATAAAAAATGAGTAATAAATTTTCTATTTCTGTAATCAGGTCTATAAAAATAAGTGAAATAAATATTTAAAAAGAAAAAATTTCTAAATGCCGATGATTTCGTCAACATGTTTACCAACTACGAAAGTAATTCGGTTCTATTCTGCATGACATTTTCGTAAGTATTACACACTTGACTAATTTGACCAATGAGCATTCACATTTGACTCGTGGGTTGAACAACCTGTTGTTCAATTACTATGGCTATCAGGTTAAGAATACGGGGGTTATATTCCTTCCTCCATGCTGATTACAGATTGTTACTTTCAAATAATGATTACAAAATACTGGTATTAGGTATTTCTTCCCATCCCTACTACATGGGTAGATGGCAGTTTAATTAGGAAGACTTCATGTATAATATATTTTATGAATATTTCAAATGGTCATTTTTATCGAATTAATTTCTTTAATTAATAAGTTATGTACTATCATTCAAAATTACATACATTAATTCATGAATAAAAATTTTAAGTTGTTATAAGCATGGCATTTGTTCTTTTAAAAAATTCAGAAAAAAAAGAACTGAAAGACAATTTCAGCTTTTAATAATTAACGATAAACTCTCCTGTCTCACTTAAGTTCTTTCTTTTTGCGCTGAATTTAAGCTTAGACAATCATGTAGAAAATAGAACATATGCTGCTATTGTTTTTCTTTTTACTTTCATTACAAACACACTAACTTCATTATATGAAGTTATGCATAAGGTAATATTTTTGTTATATTTTGTTCCATTTAGTATTCTATTAAAATATTACATTTTTTTAAAAATTAATATTGTGATGTAGTTGAAAAGTATGCTTTTGTTGTCATGCTAAAATAATATAATTGTGACTATATTTACCAAGAATATAATTTAGGTATATGTGTGTGTGTAAAATGTACTTAATCAGGAAAGTTGGCGCAAATTACGCCAAATTTTTATCAAATAGTTTCATATTGTTCTTCATTGTATATTTAATGAGAATGAAAAAATGTAATTAGTTGTTTAAAATAAGAAGAATAAGAAACATTAAGAAACATTTTTTTTAACATAAGAATAAGAAACATTTTTTTTGTTGTGGCAAAGTTTATTTGCAAAAATTAACTAAACATAAAGGTACTTTAAATTCATTATTTTAAAAGCAATAAAAACTAATATGTAGGTGATAAACCTCAATTGAACTCTTGTTTAAAGAAACAAACAGTTTGACAAAGTAACTATCATATATTTGGTACATGTGGTATTTTGGAGATCCCCGAACAAATGAAATAAATTAATGTTAATGCAAGTATATAATTTATTATGAGTTGTGTAAAAAAAAGTAAAATTTCACTAGGAATATTAATATAGTACATATTTTAAATTTAAAACTCTAATAATTAGTTCAGAAAGTATTCTTATAATCTAAATGCAATTGGTTATAGCAGATGTATTTATAATCTGAAAAGAACAAATGGAAATATCTAAAGTATCACACAAAAAGAAAAGAGAATAAGTAAATACATGTCAATACAGATTTAAAGTAAAATATTTCGGCTTGTTTTTTGACAAGTTTCTAGAAACAGAAAGAGAGAGACCACAAGAAGAGAAAAATCTGTGGTCTACCTATTACAGAACAGAATGCAATTGCTTATTTTATATAAAAAGGTTTCTAGCATCTAAAAAATGCTCCAGTGAGCTCCATATGAAAGTTCATTATAATCTCACAAATAATGGCATTGTAATGTTAAAAACTATGACAAAGAAGTATCCATTTAAAAAAAAACTTAGTTGGAAGGTTCCAGTATTGCTGTTTTGACTGCTCTAAGATTTAATTATTGTTCAATTATTGAATGGGGCATAATGTTATATTATAGATTTTTCATTTAAATAACTTTGTTGCTGTTTATAAAATAATAAATTTAAAATAATTTTATGCTTAGTTATTTTTGTAAATAAACTATCATAATATTTTTAACTTTCTGTTTTAATTCTTGTTAAATACACACTAAAAACAATACTGAATCATTTGTTGTCACTTAGGTGATATTTATGCCAATTTTCTTGTTTAATAGGATTTTATGCAAGTACACAGAATCAGTTTTTTTAAAGCTTACCTTATTTTTTAGACTACTTATATTAAAAACATTTGGTAAAATACTATTTTAGCCAATTACTTCACAACAGAGGAAAAAGAATGTTTTTAATATGATGCTATGGATATTACTGTTATATAGTAAATAGAAAGTAGACACTGTGAAAGGAGAATGTTGTCTTGTGCTTAATGAAGTAAAGCAATTTCATATAAACAATGCAAGATATACCAATAAAAACACTGGAAATTTCAAACTTTTGATCAAATAAGCTTAATTTGTGAAGGAAAAAAAATGAAATTTTCACTTATGTTATGTTTTACATTTATAATTACATTTTATGCTAAAAATACTTTGTAAAATTACCTACTTCATGTTTTGATATTTTAACATTTAATAATCATACATAATTAAACTAATGATAAATACAAATTAAGTATTTGCTTAAAAATCAAATTTTGAAACAGCAAATAACATACATAAAAAAATCATGTCTATTATATGGTATTTATATTATATCAATCTATTTCAGAGTAACATTTAAAAAATTCACACAGTTTTTAAAGTAAGAATACATTATTTAAAAATTAGTGAAGGAAAAGTTAAAAATAAATTTCAGTGAATAATAATGCTTAAATTTTTAGCTCTTGACCATAAGTGGGATCTTTACTTCTCAGATATTACTATTGGCAATGAGGTGGGTCTAGATAGTGTGTGTATTCCAATCAAGCATTGTTTTGTAAAATTCTAGCTATGCTGGTAGTTTAACTGTAGTAAAAATTATGAGATTGAAGTTTTTATATTAAATTGAAATATTTGGTGATGTGTGTTTGTTACTGAATGTTTTAGCCATTTTATGAATATTATTCTTTTTACTAAATCCTACCACCTGGTGCTAATGTCAAATGAGCTGCTTAGAACAGATGCTGGCACAGTAATCTAAAGTCTGTCTTAGAATAATGGTGTAGTTATCTGTGATGAGCTCTGAAATATGGAATTTGATTGGAGTTTATGTACTTTTGAATCTTTTATGCAATGTTATTTATTTCATTAGTTTGGGAAATTCGGCTGAAACTAAATGTTTATGCTTCAAGCTTTCATTTTCTTTGATTTTTAAAATTGAAGTTTATTTTGTTTCAAGTTTAAAAATGAATTTTAGTTAGAAGTTATTTATTTAAAAATTTAAGTTTAAATGGCTGTTTATTATCCAATCAATACTAATATTTCAATGTATGATAGTTTGGTGAGTATTTTTATTTTATGTATAAGTTGATTCAGATAACTTTGCTATTTTATATACTAAATTATTTATCTTATGATAAAATATAGTGTACAAAAACCAATCAAGGAACCATCTGAAAACAATATTGAATGCACATATATGTATCAGGAAATAGTGAGTCAATGTAAAGATATAAAGAACATATGCTAGTGAAACCTGCTGCACGGCTTACAATTATTTGAAACTACTTTGATCCACAGCTGCCATGTCAAATGTCCAACAAAAAAATTTGATTTCATGTAAGTTTGAATTATGGAAAATTTGAAGCAGGCAGTAAATCGGACTAGTGGTTCTGTGGACTTTGGGATCACTCACTTTATTGTTTCATCAGTTTCAACAACATATCAAACAATATAAACACTTGTCCAAGGGCTTAGTGATAGTTGTCTATATGCAACCATTGCACTGGATGACTAGTATTTTGTCCTACAAGCTGGAAAGTACAGACCTTGGGAAAAATCGCGAGATGCATATAATAAAAACTTAACAACTAATGCTGCATTTTTACATGTCCTGGAAACTGCACTATGGTGGTATATGTATACAATGACCAATTTGAGTGTGTATTAATTCACGCTCATCAAAGACGGTGATTTCTGGGACGACAAGAATATCAGAACTGGTGATAAAGCATTGGTGCCAAGTATTGTTTGTGGGTGAAACCAGCATTAGTCTGACTTTCGCATCTAGATTCATACTTATCGGGATAGATAACATAAAATTACACATCTAATGTAAATAAAATGGATATGTTTGAAATTGTGTGTGGTAGAATTGGGTGATGTTATTCTTGGTATATCCATACCAACACATTTTTCATAACAATTTTGTTTGTGCATGTTAATGTACCTCAATTACCTTTTCTAACATGCATTTTTTCAGTTCCATGGGTTCCCCATCTTTTCATGTACAGCAACTCTACCACTCAATGGATGTCTATTGCTGTAAAAATTTATTGGATGTCTCTGTGCTTTAAAAAAGTGAAGATATTCAATGTAGTGATTGGTTTGCAAGATTTCCAGCTCTGCTAAATTTAATCAATCATAAGTGGAACATTTTAGAGACCCTTGGCTATACATCAAAAGTTGCAGCATTGATTCCAAAGGTTTTGCTGCAACTGGAATGAATGCCTGAAAAGCTATTAATACTCTTGTAATCACCATCAGCTGACAGTTAATCCAGCATAGCCTATTAGGGATCATCATAGCCCTTATTAAAGTCTTGATTTTTTCTTGCCCTTTATGATTGTGAGGTTATTTTCTTTTTTGTTAGATTTGTTTATTTTTTCCTCTTTACATCTTGAGAATGTTATGGTATTATTTCTGTTGATTTAAAACTTATGCAAGACAATACGTTTGAGGAAAGCTTCTCGTCTTTAATTTTTGTACACCAATGTAATTTTTGTGTATTAGTGTAATAAAGATGTTACTTGAATTTGTGAAAATAAACATATCCAAACTGAATCAAAAATAGAGAATATCTTCTAAAATTAAAATTCCGCATGAAATAAATATATCTTGTTGCTCTAACTTTTCTTAATGATTAAATATTTAAGAATCTAACTATTTCGCTTTAAAAAAAAAATCAAGTCATGTAAACATTTATATTTAAAAAAGGAATTTTTTTTAATATTTTCTAACTTATGAGCAGTTTTGTCTTTCATCAGTGATTGATGAGTCATTTAAACCATATAGTACACATATGATTAGATACTGTTAATTTTATTCTAGATTTAAAATGTCCATATTCTCTGTTCTTAAGTATAAATTCACAATTTTTTTCTATGAAACATATATTCCGAAAGTTTTCTGTTATTATAGAATTAAGATTTCTTGGCTTTACTTAGGAACATAGCATAAGTTAGCAATGCAATAAAAATAGTCAGTTATAAATACACTGCTGGACAATTGCTAAGGACGGATCACAAATTTCAGTGTAGCGTAACATTAAACGAGACACATGAGGCCTAGTGGGATAAAATATAGTTGCTACACTGTTCAGACATTAGAATAAAGAATATTTATTGTTCTGGAAAGTACAAAAGCTGTGAAACATCTGAAAGAAAAAATGTTCATTTGATGCTGCATACAGAAAAATGGAACAATACATCTAAAAGTCAGCCAACACCTTGAAGAAAGGTATCAGTACGAGATATGTTCACAGTAGAGTGTGATGCAACATTTCACACGTCGTATCATACATTGCACATCATTATCCAGGAGCTGTTGAGGCAATTTATCCCATTCCTCTGGGAGTGCACGGATGAGGGTGTTCTTGTTTGTCGTAGGATAGTTTCGACCAGCAACTTGCCTCCCAAAAGCATCCCACACATTTTCAATGGGGCTTCATCAATGTATCTTTGGCCCGTCATATTCCCATTCGCAACCACATGTAGGGGCGTGCGGCCATTGATCATGATGCCGGTCCACACCATGACAATGCATGTCGGATATCGGTCCTTTTCCTTTATATTTTCTGGACGATAAGCAGTACCACTCTCGCGCCAGATCAGTTGTCGTCTACAATCCGATGACAGACTGAACCTACTCTCATCTGAGAGTAGTACGGATGCCCAGTCCTTTTCAGTCCAATTGCGATGATCACGACACCATTGCAAAGGGGCAGCATGGTGCTGTCTGGTCAATAGGACACACACAACAGGTCTGCGGGCGTATAGTCCTTCTCTCCTCAAACGTTTGGCAACAGTTTTTTGGGAGATCTGCTTTCCTGAGGCATGAAGAAACTGATTTGCCACCTGCTGAGATGTGGTCCGCCTGTTCCTTTTTGAGTAGAGGACGATATATTTGCTTTCTGCAGGCGTCGTACTTCTAACACGACCTCCCCCGTGCCGCCTACTACACATTCTAGTAGGTTTAAATGACTTCCACAGCCGTGAAATAACGCTGTGAGCGATGTCGAACTCCCTGGCAACATCTGTTATTTTTCGCCCTTCTTCGATCTTTCCAATAATTCGGCAACGCATAAAATCATCTAAGTGAAGACATGCCAAAACTTTCAAGTTCATCTATTAAATCTTTCCTGTAAAACTTTGACTTGAAACAACAACTATCCACACGCGTCAAAACCTTTAAAGCTCTTATGAATGCTATCACGTGATAAACAGACTTGGAAAAAAAATTTGCATACTTCTTCTTACTATATCCCGCATTTATTCTAATTTTCCACATTTTGCCTCCTTTCATTTTGTGGTTGCTATGGATGATAGTGTTATCCATCCTTAGCAATTGTCAGCAGTGTATTTGCGTTTAACAAATTACTCTAGTAAAACTTTTTAACTAAGCTTTTTTCCCTAGGAAGGAAAAGAATTTGATCCCAAACGAAATTCTTCTACTTAGTTTAAATCTAAGTTTTCTTCATCACCCATTACTTTTTGTAACATGTATGTTAGTCTTGAAGGAATTGTTATGTATATGCAGACATGGTACTATTCGATTTATTTAAAATGTGGAGGTTATTGGATTCTTTCAGAGTTTTACATGTGGAATATCCATTTGTAAATCTTAAGTGATAAACAGCAAACTTTCTTTCACTCCATTGTCACTGGTATCTTTTTAGGACATAAATATGTGATAAAAGCATTTCCCTTGTCATCACTGATGGCTCTGAAATTGTTGGAGAAGAAATTCCTGTGGGAATCCAAGAAGTGCAATTTTAGGTTTATATTCCATATATTTGTATTATTACTGCAAAAGTTCAATTGCAATTTCATAATATTTTAATATCTTATGATTTCTGAAACCATTTTACAGAACACATTTTAAAGAGCCTTATTAATTTTCAACTTCATTTTTCGATCTTCGAATTCTTTTTTGCTAACTAAAAAATTTATTTGGGGACCTAAAAGTTCCAAAATCATGGTTTGTTGAATAATTTAAGATCATGCCTTGTCAAAACTGATTTACTTTGAAACCTGGGCTCATTCATTTTGGCAATATACACTAGATGAACATTGTATTTAAAGGACCTGGATACAATATTAATCTATTACTTTGACTAAAATGCAGTTCATAACTCTTCCAACTGTGAAAATCAAACATGGTCATTATTTATTGAAGGCAAAATTCCTTCACGTATAATCGGTCTTGGTTTAATTAGCCCTCGTGTGCAAAAAATGACTATTGAGTGACAAACCAACCAAACCTTCACATATAATAAAAGCTATCAGAATAATTAGCATGATTTTTGTGGCATGCTTACTAATTTATAAATTTGGTGGAACAATTAACTTTACTGTGTATGCATAATTTTTTGTGCAAAACTACCACATTTATAAAGCACCTCTAAAAAAATCAACAGTCACATGTCTACCTTTGTTTGCTATGTGGTATCATATGAAATCATCATTTATCACACTCACATAGCTTGTTGATAAACATATAAAGGTGACACCTACATAAAATGGTGTAGTCTTCATACTATATACGAATAAATACATCAAATAAATAATTGAAAAACTCTTTACATCTGTTAGTTCTCCCTGAATAAATTTAAACATTTCTTGAAATAATTATAAAAATGTAATTATAGAAAAAATGGATGAAGGAAAAATTCTTATTTCAAAATTTAATTTCGTATAAAAATTACATTAGAAACACATTAAGTTTCATTAGACTGTAATTATATTTGTTAGTTTTATTAAATACTCCCAAAAGAATTTTTTTTCTTGAAACTGTATGTGTGAAATAAAAGATCATACTTTTTGTGAAAATGTAGCATTCAGTTGGCATTACATACTACAATTTTATTAGCAGATACAAGTACTACAGAATGTACTTTTCTTGTGTTTTTTTTTCTGTATATGCTTACATCATTTTTAGAATAAACTGCAAATTTTTGAAACAAGTTATTTTCTATAAACTTGCATTTTGGGTTTTATGTTAAATATTTTCTTCAAATTAAATAATTGGGACCTGGAGCCTGAGCAGCTACCAGGCGCGTCGGTAGGCGGTGGATCACCGAACGTCCTGTAGGAATGACAGGATAGCCTGGAATATAGAATCAGAGGCCGCGAACCAGCTCCCGTAAACCCTGGTGTTATGCGTTCCATGCCTAGGGCTAATTGGCACCGCGGTATTGGTGTCTTAACAGAGCCTCTAGTTGCCTGGCAAACTTCTAGAGTAATTTGCCTTGCCCAGTATCTCAGGCAATGCTGGGTGGACTTATATTACCTGAGCTTATAAATTGTTATCTTGTGGCTGAAAAGACACAAGAAATAACAAGCCTTTCTGCATCTACAGGTGATGCCTCTGAAGTTGACCTTGCTGAAAAAGACAAGTGAACTCAGAGGCTGTCTTGTAAAGGGGCAGTAATGAATCCTTCACTTGAGGTAGAAATGACCTCCAAACCATCTTCTGGTGAAAGTCAGGAAGCTATCCCTAGTATGACTGACTCTCTGACCAGATGGGACTATTTCAGCAAGACCCTATCTGCTGGAAATGTCATACGCAAGAGGAAACGGCAGAGCATATCATTTATGAATGCGAGGCTCTTGCCCTCCCTAGATTAACCTCTTTAGGCATCATCCATACTAGAGAGTTACACCTAGACTCCATTAAAGGGTTATCGGACTTTATTAATAAAGTGGGAGACCCGAGCAACTGGAACTAGGAAACATTGGGTTTGGAGTTAATGGTACAAAATGCTGATAAAAGCAGAGGTGCCCAATGACATACAAACCCAATTCTAAGAAGAAGAAGAAGAAATAATTGGGGAAAAAAACATTGCATTACTATTTATGGATGCTCAATACTTTCTCTCATTGTGTTAGTTTAAGTCACATAACGTTCACAAACTTTGTAGTTTTAACATCTTAAGATTTAATCAAAATGTCTGCTTTCATTTTCTCTGGGGGATATTTCATTTTGCAACTTTTTCTTTAACAAAGTTGTATTAAATTGCTTTAGTATTCTTTTGCTGCTAAGGATATTACAACTGATTGTTGTCGAAAGAATATTAATACAGGTAGATTAAATGTCCAATTAAAATAAATATGTGACACTTTTATTTTCTTCTACAAAGATGTTTCTAAGTATCTACATAATCGGTTAACTTTAGTCCAATCACTTTAAAGAGTATTTGAATGAGTTTCGAAAATTAATATGTGAGAAACTATCTCTGACTTAGTATTTGTTGATACATAAAAGAGTTATATAGTAGATCTTCAACTTTATTTCTTTCTCAAAAATTCTTCATTCTATTGCAATATTAAATGTTTACTATCTTATGCTACAAATTCTTATAATTTGCTTTCAAATTCCTTTAATTTCTTTTAATTTACTTTTTCTTGATGGGGATAAAAAAAACTATCTACATAATGTTCAGTATTTATACTAAAAATAGAATTTGAACAAAACAGTATATCTTTTACTTATAATAAACCCTTTATTTTAGTAGGAACTCTAAAACATTTAAATTTATACTTGATATACTAGCAGCAATAACCTCATCCATATAAATTGAATTCTAAGATTATAAACAAGAATTAGTATGACTGCTTGAAACGCATTTGAATTAAAAAGTTATTATTCTTTTCATTTGTATTATTGCTTTAAGGTATACATTTTTGTTTCATTTACACAAAAAAGCTGTCTTCCAAGTTCTTCAAAATCCTTTAGTTGAGTCACGTACATATTGTGAATCATTGTTAAAATATGTTATTTTCATATCATAGAGCTCAATTTTTGTTTTTGTCTGATTAGCAGTTACTAGCAAAGCTAGAAAAGTGCACTAGTGAACAAATGGTGCTAAGATGTAATATTCTTAATACTTGTGTGAATGTCCTTTATGCTACCTGTGTTTATCTTTTTATATTTTCATCTAATTTTCTCAACATTCAATTATTTATAAGTGTTAACTAAACTCCAAATTGAATTCATGATTAAAGATTGAAATTCTTCTTTCGCTACTCTTTTCACAAGAGTAGCTTTTTTTACATGATTGCTTGATTATTTGATGTAGGCTCAGATTTATGATCTTAACCATTTGTAAGTTTCAATTAATTTTTGACGAATCGAAAGTTGAGAATGAAATTTATCTAATATGTCATTTTGATTCTGTAAGTTTTGTTTCCCTAGAAATATTAGTTAATAAAAAATTTTAAATAGAAGTTAAACATTTTGATTTTGAACTTCCATAATATATATTACAATTGATTCTTAAATATGATTTCAGAGTTTCATTTCACAATAAAAATTAGCATAATAATGATGGGAAATCTGAAGGATTACAACAATTATCTATTTTTCAATTAGACTAATTAATTTATCATAGTAATATAAACAGTTGAAGATTTACACACAAATTTAAATCAAATTCTAATTTTTTATAAAAAAATAAGGAAACAGAGTATAATTGTCAGGGTACTTTTTATAATTTTATTGAAGCAAAATATTGATGAGTAGTTAATTGTAAAATTTGATATACAAATACTGTATACTTAAATCTGGCGCAAAATTTTTACAAATTTTTGTGAATATAAACTTAGAAAATATTTTGATATCTAAAAGCAGATATAATGAGAACTATACATTCTATGAATTTTGCTAGTAAAAAGATTTTGTGCATAATAATTATTCAGGGATTTGTAATCATTTACAAAATTAAATTTTAAAAATTTATTTTACTTTGTTTCCTACATATTGGAATACTTTATGAAAAATGTTTTAGAGTAGGCTTTAACTTTTTAAAATGTAAGAAACATTTTTGCTGTGTTTACTTTTTTATTTGTATCTGTCAGTGGTGTATTTTATTAATTTTGAATTATTTAATTAAAATGCATCTATCTCAATTTTTAATACTTTTTTTCTTTAATTGTTTTATATTTAATTTATTGGCTGAAAAAACTTAGATGTTTTTTACCTGCCATTAAAAACTGATTTAAGTTTTTGTAAGCTTTTGATTTTTAGCTTACTGTAGCTGAATTTACTTGCAGCCGACCAATAGTTGAGTGGTTAGTGTTCCTGACTCCTACACTGTTGGTCCTTTGATCAAATCCTGGTTCAAGCATGGTTGTTTCTTTATGTGTTTCTCTGTCCTTTCTTCTGAGCTGATGTATGAATGTGGCCCACTCTATAAATGGGTTTGTGGTTGTATGATTTTGGTAATGATACTCGCCTCTATGTCTTGGTACACAGTACCTGGTGATGATAACTGAGTAGCAGTTTCTGGCCTTGTTGGGGCACAGGGTTAGCCACTCATTGCCTGCCATTATTTTTAAAAAAATTACTTGAAAAAATATGAAACAAAATTTTTACACTGAAATAACTTTTATTGTAAATATATCTTCCCTTTCTTAAAATGGAAGATCTTAAAATTTTATGCTTTTAATAAGTGAAATGTTTTTGCATATGAAGGAGTTTAATTGTAAATTGTTTTAAAATAATGACAAAGTTGACAGAAAGATATTCATTGCAAAATACTATGGCGTGAAATATTTCATGTTAAGGTACTTGAACTGTAATGAATAGCAAATAAAATAATCTTTCCAAAATGCAAGAACTTCATTTATCATTGTCTAATGCCTCTAAATGTATTACTTTTCAAATAATTTTTTAATTTATACAAAAGGATCATAGAACCAGTTATATGTGTTCAAAACAGTATTATATAAGGCTATTTTGATCCTATAAACATAGAACAGATTTTTTTATTTTAATTTAATACAAAATAAATAAAATTATTGTCCCTTATGGAATTAATTTGCTTTTGTTGCTCATGTTCAACCTTCTGTTGAATAGTTTGAATCATTTACTCTAAATGCAGTAAATAAAATTTATCTGTTGTAGTTGTGAACTCATTAAATGCTTTTGAAATTTATTGTAAATCTAAAATGCTAATATTAATTTTGGCATCATTTAAAAATCTTTACATAATTAAATATGTTCGGCTAAAAATAAAATAATGTTACTTATTCAATATGTAATTACCAATACCTCCTGGAAGTATTTAGTATGACTCCAGAAAAACTGCTTGAAATACCTGGAATTCATTTTTGAGAACTTGCAGCAAACTTTGAATTTCTGTTATTTATTTTTTTATGAATAACTATTTTATAATAAAGATACATTTTAATTTCTTGCCTGTTTTGATGAAAACATCTGATTAGTTTTTTTATTACTGTCTTCTCTCATTTACAAAATTTGAATTTATTATCTTTTTTATCCTTTATAGAATCATCACACACTGGATCATACGCATGTCAGCGTCTTGTCATGGAGTGTAAAATAAAATTCTCATATTTGTAAGTTGTACATGATTAGTCATATTACTTTATTCAAGAAAAAAAATATTTTTATGTCTATTCAAAAAGGATTTCTGCATATACTATCCATTATCAATGTATTAAATCATTTTAAAGTTTCTCAATGTGCACTTTTTTTAGTTTCATTTAAGTTGATTTCAAAGTAGTTTTCAAGTCTACTTTAATCTATTACTTTATAATTTTTTTACCCCATCAAATTTCTTTTTCAATCTTTTCCATTTATTTTATTTTGTAATGTTGTGTGAATGCGCACATGGGGGAGATAGATAGGTATATAGGCAGATGTTTCATTCCTCTAGAGATTATTCTTTTTTTTTTTTTTTTTTTTGAAAAATATTTCCTCATAAATGTCTTTAAATTTAAGAGATATCTATGTTTATCTAACTTATGGGTAAAGAATATATCTTATTTTTGATTTTATTGTTTTATTTGGATTTTACTTTTTATAGTGTTTTATGTCATTAATTTTACAATTTTATTTAATATGATATCAAATAGATTACTTTGTTCTGTGTGCAATTAATATATTTACTCTATAATAAAATTTTATAATAATAAAATAGTATTATAAAAATGCTAAATATTTTTGTGTGTTTTATTACTTCTTCTATAAGTATATTCTTTTTCAATTAAGTCTCTTCTTTTTTAAATATTTTACAAAGTCATCTATTACATTAATATTTCTAATTTCATTTATATGATGTAAATATTTGCCTTCTCTTTATAGAAATATGTATATTAAATCTGTTTGATTTTAAATGCTTATGAAAAATTTAAAAAGTTATTGAAATTTTATATAAAAAAATTTTAGAAGCATATTTGAGATGTTATTTGATGAGCTATAAAATACTTTAAAATTTTGTCTTTGAATGTTTTTGCATATATTGTTGCTTATTTAGAAGATAATTATTATTTAATCAGCAAAACATTGTTTTTTAAAGATGTATTTGTTAAATGTTGATTTTCTCTACAAATGTAATCTATTGAAAATGATTAATAAAATATTTATTTAATAACAGTTTTGTGTCTATTATAATGTAACGACACTTCACGAGACAAATTCATTATGTCTTAACTAATTCTACAAGGGATTATTTCTCATTTTACAATTCTATTAAAGCATTTTGTAAATTAACTAATTCATATAGCAAAACAAGCTTCATTGAAAAGCTGGGAAAT
The DNA here is from genome assembly GCA_037975125.1 of Latrodectus hesperus. Taxonomy (NCBI): domain Eukaryota; kingdom Metazoa; phylum Arthropoda; class Arachnida; order Araneae; family Theridiidae; genus Latrodectus; species Latrodectus hesperus. Next base: position 22,744,751 of record CM075854.1, read on the forward strand.
GTTTACGAAACACACAAGATCAGAAATAAACAGATATGTAACATACATTTTTAATATTACAGCAATCAAGATTTCCACTTGATAATATATAGTGTTAAAGGAACCTTCCATATTTCCAGGTTCATCAATTAGTGTAAAAATAAATGTTTTAATAAATAGGAAAATAATAACAATTGGAAGAATAATAACTGATTAATTGTGCATCTAAGAAACTTTCAAGGCCGTCAACAGAATAGCAATCAAACTATCAGTTGAATTCCTATATTAAATTACTTGCTTTATTAATTATTAACGACTTTGCTAATTCTGATGTGAGCTTTTCATCAGAATTGCAGACATTTAATTTTTCTTGATTTTAACTTCCATAAAGAAAATTAATAAAATATGCTGAATTAACCCTCCATTTCTCTCTATTTTGTTAGAAATTTCATCGTCAATTTTCTATTTTAGACTTTTATGAAACAGTAGTAACATATTTATTTATAATCAACTATTTCATGATAAATAGTAAAAAAATTTAAAGTTATATTTCCCTATTTTTTAATCAAATGATTAAAAAAAATAAAGAAATTTAAGATCTACATTTGGACATGAAAAACAGAAATTATTAAAGAAACCTTTTGAATTATGCACTTTGAAAATATATATAGGTAAGTCAAAATGAGCTCATTATTCATCATAGCTATTTCTGAAAGACAATGAGCTAGATGACAGCATATGCTCTTTAAATGAGGAAGTAAAAAAGTTATTCACATAATTGAACTTTTAAAAAATCAGATTCAACAGCCAGCTTAGGAATGTCATTATTTACAGACATGGAATGAAAACATAGATTTGAAGAAGATGGTTGAATTGGATTATTTTGAAACTATCTGTTTTTAAAACAGAGTTTCACAGAATTCTGCCTTGAAAAATAATTGGGTGTGTGTGTTAAAATTTTAGAATTCAACATTACTTTAAAGTAAAGTTTAAGATAAAAAATTTCCATACATGGAAATTGGTCCAAAGAACAGAAAAGTAAAATCCATGCACTTTAATCAAATTTTTATAGCCAAGATAATTTGCATAGCTTGTACATTTTTGCATTATGCATGATATTTACTTCAACTATGAAAACTTTGGAAAAAGTGCTTCAGTAAAACATTAAAAGTATGCATATCTAAGAAATATTTTCTTAGTTCAATTTTAATTAATTTAACTACCTACCTTTAATTTTAAATTAATTAATTAACAATATTAATTAATTTAAAATTACTTAAACTATGTTTTTAGAATCTACAGTTTAATTAATGATTTATTAGTTAAAAGCATAACTTTAGTTACATTAAATTTTCATAGAATATAGAACATATTCATAAAATATCAACTATGATTTCAGAATATTAAAAATTAATATTAACAAGGAAATATTTTGTATATCATAACATGAAAAATTTTCAATTTGCACAAAAATATTTTAATCATTTCAACATAAAAATGTTAACTGGACAAACAAAAATGTTTCATGTGAATTCAAAGAAATATTTATGAAAAGCTTTCAATTATGAAAATAGGAAATGTTTTTGCTAAATATTTATCCTTTTACATTCAAAACTGAATTATTCTTCATTATAATTAATATGATGAAAAATAGAGGATGTTAGTCAATATTCAGACAGACAAGAAAGTTTTATAGCAGTAAACACTGACTAAAACAATTACAATAAATGTTAATTCAACTTCCTTGCAGATCTATATTGTTATTCAATTTTTCAAGCTTCAGTTCAAACTCTTTATCATTTCTCATAACTCTTTATCATAAAAGGAATAGTTTCTTTCACCCTCATAGTTGATAAATTAAGAATACTGATAGCAGTTCTAGAAATAGCAAGAAATTACAACAATCAAAAATTAATTTCTTGTTCCAATGGATATTTTAAAACCAAAAAATTATATAGGCAACAGAATTTATTCCTAGATATTTCACGATTGTAAGATTTAAATGAATAACTATTTTAAATAATCTAAATTTTTCTGATTAAATACCAAATGCATATTTCACACATCACCTTACCCAAGAAGTTCCCTCCACTTTACAATAAATAATTAATTTTTGATAGTAAGCATTCACTTAAAAGAAAGAAAAGACTTAAAAGAAAAGAAATTAATAAAAAAGATATCTTTACATTGATAGAGAAACACAGCAAAGTAAATTTTATTCCCAATTGCATTGTATCAATTACAGAAAAAAATTCCAGGAGCACTTTCAATGATCATGAATCTAAACTCATTACCAGTAGTTATGATTTATATTACAAAAATATGGTTCATTTTCTTTATAGAGTACCTCTAGTTGAAAATTCTTTACACTGTTGCATGTGAAGGAAGGGGAAAAGCTGAAATTTGCTACAAAATAGTGAAGTTTTTACACCACTTTGTGTCATGTATTCCTTACTCAGAATTTACAACTTTATTTTTTTATTTTATAAAATTTAATGGGACATTTATGCATACCAAAAATATAGTGTACTTTCAAATGATAAAAACAAAATGTAATATTGTCCTTTATTATACTGTTAGGTATTATTTTTATTTTATATTTTAATTCAAATATAAATCAAACTTACCAATATGAATGAGATGCTTCCAACTTTAATTCTTGGATCAAATGCCTCACACCTTCATATTGTTCTTTGCATTTTTTAATACTTTGTGAATGTAGACCTCTTGTGCAGACAATACAAGTAATTTATTATCTATTTTTATGGAGAGAAATTCAAATATTTGTAACTAAAAAGAAATAATTGCTTAACAAAATTTTGGAGTCAACTGGAAATAGAAACGGAATATAAGCAAACTCTCGTTGGTTTAAAATATCCATATGTCAGAAAACAATGTCTTATTGGTTATTTATCTACACAAATAACCAATTAGACATCACATATTGAACTTCAGAATGTTGTATAAGATATCATGTCAACAAATTGCATGTGACTTGTCAACGAATTTCCTGTAAAATTTGAAAAGGAAAAAAATTACCTTTTAATTACATTTAATAAATTAAGACAAAAAATATAATTATTGATCATATTATTATCATTTAAAAATATAAATACATATGCACAATTTCAAATATTATTAACACTTGTGAAAACTATATTTATGAAAGTTTTTGGTGTTTAAACAATGTTCTAGTCATCACAAAAGTGAAATTGATTTGTCCTTTAATTGCTACATAGTTACATTTCCTGACATGAAAAGCATTTAAAAAAATTAATGTTTTAAAGCTGTCAAACATGAATTTTTAGACTTCTCCAATCATGAAGGAGATATTTAAAAATGTGAATGTTAATTATTAAAAAATATCTACCCTATGAAACTCAATAAATAATTTTCCCATAAATATAAAATTGTGTACAGTAATAAAAATTTTTTCAGAAACAAAAAATTTTTGCAAAAAATCTTGTATTCAAAATAATTTGTAGTGGAATATTTAAAGTACACAAAAAGATTCAGAAATCTCTGACACTTTATAAAGTATATGTGCTAAGTATTAGCAAATTATTATAATACGTTTTTACATATAGAAATTAACATCTCATTTAAAAAATTGTTGAGGAAAGAATGCCATTTTAGACAATGCAATTCATATTCAAATAGAAGTATAAGAAATACTTTTAAAAATATTCCTTTACAATATGTTTAATTTTTATAATATGGAAACTGAAAGAATATAAAGAAAAAAATGATTTTGTAATAGGTACATTTTTCCTTATATATGGCACATCAATTTATAAGTTATTCAGAATTAAATATTAATAAATTACATTCTTCTAAATTATATTGATTTCCAAACAAATATTCATAAATTATGTCTTTCTTTTTTAAAAAAAGTGTTCGATATGAAAAACACAATAAAATGCAACATGTGAGAAAGAATACATCTTAAAAAGGGAAAAAAATAACTTAGAAAAAGAGCAAAATGAAAGAAGCAGAAATTACAGTTAAATTAACAAAAAATATCCAATTATGTTTATGCTGGAACAGCTCTTAGAGAAATTATTAAAGAAAAAACGTTCAACTGATCTCAAAGGTAACAAAGCGGATCTCCCATGAATATAATAAACTTCACTCTATAGCACCTTTGAGGAAGAATATTTGCTCTAAATAGAAAATAGTATAATTAGATATCAGAAAAAACAGTGAACTTTTATTAATAGAAAGCTGCCCAAGACAAATTACTGTTCATATGAAAAAAATATTTTGCCTTATCAAATAACTGCACAGTATCATAAATTAGTTAGATATAAAACCATTAATGTCAAATACTCCATGAGAATAAAAATGTTCATTTAAAAAGTTTCAGATGTTTTACAGCTTTGCTTTGGTAACTCACATCAAAGAAACACATGCATGAAGAGAAGACAAACTATTGGTATTTATGAAAGAGGTTTTTTTTTCTCATTAAAATAGCATGGTAAAAGTTCAAAAATGTGTACCAAAACATGAGAACTCTGTTTACTTAGCGCTTTAAAAAAGTTTTTGAAATTGTGATGATTTTTGCTCTGATTCTATCTCTATTCTAAATGGCAAAAAATGTAAAAGAATGTTCTTCTTCCATTAAATAATCAGATAAAAGTAAAATTAAATCCAATGTAGTTATACAGAAGATTTAAATATTATTAGTATTACCTCTGTTATATAAAACAAGATAATTCAAAATAATTTTATTGAAACTTTTACATGCACTTGTCTTTAAAATATATTTTTGGAAGCATGCATGCTACACTCAATATAAATTTCAAACAAGAAATAAAATTAAGGAGATTTAAGAAGAAAATTAATTTTGCTTGAACCCATAAAAAAACTGATGTTACAATACCAATTACAAAAAGTAATTTCTTATAATCTGAAGAATGACTTTAATTACATTTACTCTAATATATAAATAAAAATATCCAGATACATACATTATAATTTTTCTAAATAATTTATGCAGCACATAAAATATCATTGTTAAGTAGTTTCATATATTTAATGTTTCCTGAAAACCACAAGATTTATTTTGATTCCATTTCTTTGAAGAAACAAAATTTTCATATTAAAAAATGCTGAAAGTTCTAAGAATATTTGTAAAGGCATGATTTTCCTTTTTAAAATAAAATTTGTTTTCATTTAGCTTACAAAAAAATTACTTTCTTTCAATCCTTTATATAACAGCTTGATTCTAATTTCTAGTTCTAAAGCAATTATAAAAATTGCATAGATGTGATAAACCCTTTGTGTAAAATTTTGACTTTGTTGGATTTTACTATTATATTAACTTGGATTTCTCACTGTGTCAGAAAGATTAAAAATACTAAGGATATTCAAAAACATTCTGGTTTAGTAACACTAGTTTATACATCATTGTGAGGCAATTTAGAACAATTTAACTTTGTATTTTCACTAAAATTCTTGAATATAATTTAATTGAATGCTTTAAAAATTCCAAATTTTTTATAATTTTCTTTGTTTTCTAATATTATTCCAATGTAAGTTACTAATTTTAGAAAGACAGTATAATGTAATCATTACGTCAGCTTGGTGACGTTTTTTAATGGGTAAAAAATGTTAAAATACACCCAAAGAATTAAATGGCTCTATGCAACAAAATGTAAATCCTGCGGCATTGATTTGAATATGGAAGATTTTTTTAAATAATTTCTGAAACAATATGTTAAATTTTAAAAAAATTTTTAAAACAGCATTTACAGCCCAAGTAGCAAATGTTAATCGGCCAATATTGGAAATAAATATTATAAAATATTGTCTGACAATATTATAAAATATTAAAATGACCCCACCTAGATAATATTATATAATATTGTATTTAAATATTAAATAATATTGTTTGATATTATATAATATTATTTGATATTCCATTTCGACGTTAAATAATATTCCGCGAAAATGTCATTTGACATTGTATTTGAATGTCGAAAAGTATTCCATTTCAACGTTAAATAATATTCCTTGAATAATGTTATTTGACATTGTATTTAAATATTATGAAACATTCAATTTCGAAGTTAAATAATATTTAATTTTGACGTTAGATAATATTCCTTTATAGTGTTATTTATTGTTTAATTTAAATATCAAGAAGTAACTCCTTCTGGTACTGAATAATATTCTATTCTGATGTGACTATTAAATAGAATTTTGTTAAACTTTTAAATAAAATATTATTGTAAGAAACAGTAATTTTTTCCTGCATTTATTAATTAAATATATATAACTCCTTCTGGTACTCAATAATATTCTATTCTGATGTGACTATTAAATAGAATTTTGTTAAACTTTTAAATAGAATATTATTGTAAGAAACAGTAATTTTTTCCTGCATTTATTAATTAAATATTGAACATGTTATTAGAATTTATATGAATACATATTTTAAATATTCTTTTCAGTAAAACTTTTTTTAAGTGTTAATATTGAATTTCTCATATTTTTTTCATAATGAGAAAGTGTGAAGCACAAATGGAAGTGACATTTACAAATTCATTCTTCAATCATCAGTATGATTAAATGCATAAGCTTTTGAGATTTCTTATTTCATCCTCAGTTTTGCAGTTAAATATTTCAATACTTTTATTATTTTTTTTTTACAAGTATATGCCTGATAGTGATCAATATTTCAGTATGCTCATAATTGTAATTATTAAATATATATATTAAATCTCATATTATATAGATTTCATATTTTACTATAAAAAAATTGTTAAAATATATCTACTCAGCAAGATAAGTCTCCAAATGCAAATTTTCTTTTAAAATTAAATAAGCATTTCAGTTAAGCAAGTAATTTAAAAAATATTTAACTACATTTTGGTTTATAAATGCCAGTCAATTTATTTTGACAAGATCCGAGCCTCAGACTTATATCATACATATAGTTTGTTAGAACCGGAATCTACATTAAAAGAGTAAGATGTGTAATATTGCAATTTCGAATTTCTAAAACATTTTTCATAATCTTGGATTGATTATTCATAATTTTATAGTGCAAAAAATGACTATGATATACAATCAAAATTCTCAATATTATTTCAATTTAAACAGATGTAATTGTAATTAACAGTTTGCTTACATTCAATACAATAAACTTTTTAAATCAAAAACTAATTATGAAACAAAACACTATAAAATCAAGTATCCATTTAATATTTTTTTATTGAGCATTAAAAACCCACCTAAACTTACACATACATCAGATTTAATGGTATGCTGTAATTGAAAACACAAGTACAGAATAGTTTAACAAATTTATTAAAATGTGAATATTCATGAGTTTACATAATATAAGTTTCTTTTATGCACTCTATTTTACACAAGTATTAAAACTCTGTACTTTACATAATTTTGAAATATTAAACTGAGATGAATAACAAATCACTTCCTAGATGGATTTTCTTATTTCAAATTCCCACAAGCCAGTTGGTTTTCCTTACTGATCCATCTCACTAGTTTAAGATAATATATGCACAAGATAAAATTTGTAATAATTTTAAGGGAATCAGTAGTATCTTGTTAGGAGAATTTTTAGTAGAAATAACTAGAATTACGTATCATTTAAAAAAAATAAATTCTATTGTTAATTGAAAAAATAAATTTTCTTCATAGCACAAATGGCATTAAATTAATATTAGTAGTATAGCTAAATGTATGTTTTATAGTTATAGTATTACTTTTGCATCAAGAAAGAATTTATAAAAGATAATTTTACTGAAATATTTAAATAAAAAATTATCAAGCCTATCTTTTATATCAGTAAGTTGGAATTTTTCTTTCATTAAAATCTGTAGCAAAATTTTTATAAAACACCTGTTTCATTTTTTAATTATTAAATTCTTTATAACAGAAACAGCTAAAATAAATAATCATAAATATTTCAAGATGTTTATTTAAAATTTGGGAAAGAAAAGTTGCATTGAAAATGGAATTGCCAAGTTAAAGAAAATAAATAAATTTTTACATGTGTTTTTAAATCATTTATGTATTCTAGTTTGATACAAAAAAATAACTAATTGTTATAAGAAGTATTTATTGACCAAACTAAAGTATCAGCTTCACATTCAATTGTTATATCGGACTGCCGTATTTTTCTGCCATTCCAGTCAGCAGCAGCAGCTAAATTTTTGCTAAACATTTCTGCCAGCTCTTCACAACTGTTCTCCTTGTACTTCAAAGCAACAGCAGCTAAAAATATTGGAAAATTTTTTTTATACATTGACACTCTTAAATGAAAAAAAAATCACCAGAGAAAGAATTATCTACATCAAGTACACAATGAAGAAGTTTTAATAGAGGGAATAAGATTAGTAAAAAAAAAAAAAAAAAATACTCAACACTTGAAATGAAATAAATCTTGCAAAACAAATTTATCTTTACATAGAAGCAACTGTATTTAGAGTAGTTTTACTTTTCGTGCAACACACTGATAATTTATAAAATTTCTATAATGTTGTGATTAAAATCTCGAGACTTATTATTCTTTTATTTTCTTAAACTCCAGAAATTGGAGACACATATTTTATAAACAGCTTAATTAACACTTAAATGCACTAAGAATCAATCATTTAAATTATAGCAATCTTGAATAAGTACACAAAAACAATATATACAGGACAATATTTTCCTTTTTTTCAATTTTAGAATAAAAAATGCTCAGTTAAATAATTCATTTCATTTTAGTAATATTGAAATATTTGATTTGTTCATTTCTTCATACTTTGCACTCCACTAATTTAACCTACATTTAAAGTACAATCTGAACTATTATCAATATTTGTGCCTGAAAAAGAAGCTAAACAAAATTTTTTTATTCATTTAGATGCAAGCACAAGATAAAGTTTCTGATGCTCAGAGTTACTTAAGGTCAAATTAAGTGTTATTTAGAATCAAGACATATTAGAAAATAATTAAATGGAAAATTAATAGTTTGTGTAAGTTTGAAGATAATACAGCAGGAATTTGTCTGGTATCAAGCTTACAGAAATAAATTTATTGTATTCAAATCGAAGACAAATTGATAGTTGTACAGTTATATAAGGAATTTAATTCAGTTATTCATTCTCAATCAGTAATCATGAAGTACAGAAAACATATTTTAAAACTGATTTCGAAAAAATGCAAATCCACACTTAATATGTCATACAAATAAACCGTCGAGTTAAAGACTAGAAAATTAACAATTCAATTTTTTTCTTCACTGAGGATAATTTTTTTTTAAATTTTAGCAAATAAAAAACTATATTACTTATTCATTTAAAGCTATAACCACCAATGAAAGAACCTTAAGTAATATTTTTTATATTGTTATTATTTACTTAACTTTTTCCTTGTGAGGATTCATTTATCTTTTACATGATTTATATTTTGAATAATAATTTATAAGTAGAATATCTGCATTCATTATATATATTGTGTGAGTATTGTATTATTATATTACAGTAAGCAATTTTATTAATTAAAATTAATTTCAACAATTTGTAATGCATTTATCAATTTTTAATATAAATTTTAATTTTGATAATGATAATTTTTTCATTCACATTTAAAGTAGTATACATAAAATATGTTAAACCCAATAAACCATTTAAATTTCTTAGAAATATTTGATAATAAACTCAAATTACATTAGATTCATATCAAGTTTCAAAACATAATATTTGTTTAATTTAATATAGCAAACTTTTATAACACTTAATTTCATAGAGAAAATAAACTGGCAAAACAAAATTACTTACTCTGTTGTACAGAAATTCTAGTTTCATCATTCCCTTGTTCTGGAAGCTGGCGCCGTTCACTTTTTGGCTTCGGGAAAACAATTTTGCTTGGAAGAGCATCTTGTTTCAATAAACACCGACTCGAAGTTTTCATACCTAAAATCTGTCTCTTCAAAATGATCTGAGCACAAAACTGGCCATGGTGAAGGGGAAAATTCTTCTCGTCGTAACTGAATCAGCCATTCTTTTAGTAGTTTTTGATTCTTAAAGGGAAATCTAAAAAACGATTTTTCTCGGTAATCAACCTTATACTTGGCATTTTTACACACATACGCTGCACAATACCTACATTTACATAAATTTTTATCGTCCATATTCAAACTCACGTTCAAAATCTAATCGAAATCTAGCGTAAGGCTTGGAAAAAAGTAAACAAATCGTGCAGCGTACTTGTCATGTTACGTTTAAAAGATTTAAACTTACTACCTGGCATGATATATAATTTCTTGTATTAACCAATTAAATTGTAAGAAACCAATTTCTTGTAAAACAGTTATAATAAGAGAGTTAAAATTATAACAAAATATTGCACACAACAAATAACATTACTAATGTTGAGACTAAACTACCAAAGGAACTTTATTAACAATTCAAAATTCACTGCTCATTTATCTTCACTTCGTTTCAAGTAAACTTCAAATTGTAACAAGAATATTTAAAATTATTTAATAATGTTCGCAGAGTAATATTGTAGATAAGATATTATACAATGTTATTCAATATTCAAAGAATTTCTAGCGAAAATGTATGCATCATTCATTAGCGTTAATAAGTTTTAAAAACGAGTTTCAAATCACAGTCTTCTAAAATAATTCAAGTAAATGCAATTTAGAGACTATCTGAATCGAATAAATTTTTTAAATATTATATAATATTATTCAATATCAACATATCAACATTTGGCATTTATCGGCATTCAAAATATTGGCCAACATTGACAGAACATTGGCCAATATTTCTGTGCTACTTGGGAGTAAGAATGTCCTTAAACACCTCTCTCTCTCTAGTCTAAATAGCATGGAATAAACCAAAAATAAAAGATACTTAATGTGGTTTTTAATTAATTGCTTACATAATTTCAAATTGATATAACATTAGTCATAATATTTTGCCTTCTTATGTTTGGAACAAAAGTGCTACAAATAGAAATTAATTTTCATTGATTTGTTTTTATCTAAAAAAATGCAATAAAACCAAAATGTATAGAGGTAAAATGAAATTTTATTTAAAATAAGTAGAAATACAATCTACAAACACATACACCACAACTATACAACAAATTCTTTCAATTAAAACAGAATAATTAGTGCTACCATTAGAAAGTACAACATACATAAGGTCATCCATAGAAAGGACAGTATAATAAAATGGAAAGTACAGGTAATATACACAAAGTTTAAAAAAAGCTTCTATTTAAACATGGTTGTACAGAATATAGCAGAAAAAATATAAATTCACTGAAACAAATACATTGTACAATTATGACATATATATATATGATTAGAAAGTTTGCATACTTTTATATTACATTTCTTGATATTTAAAGGAAATAATAAATCTAGCAAACCACAATTTGCTAATTATTTTAATTAAATTCTTAATTATTATAACTATTTTCACTGGTTAACAATAAATAAAAAAGATTAAAATTATATAAATGTATAATTATATAAAAGTAAAATTTCCATTGTAAAGATAGATACTTTCAGAAACCCAAGACAAACAATAATGATGATAAACAAAAATAAAATGCAAATTAGAATCATTGCCTGAGCCTGTGTTTCCTTCATTTATATGTTTCTTGGTTTATCCAGAAATACTCTTCGAAGAGTTCTGCAGGATAACAATCATCTTGGTTGTAGTAGTACATACAATTGTGTGAATGAAACTTGAAGTCCATTATATGTATAATGTCTTTCTTAACTTCATTAGGTAAAATCATTTTTTCCACTTTTTTCTCAACTGCCTCACATGCGATTTCCGTTCTACGATAAGCAAAATAAAAACTGCACTCTTGTGGCTTTCTGGCTGAATAAAAATCGTTTTCTACCTTTTTGTAGGGTGTGTCGTGATTTTTCCAGAGCTCTACAGCAACCCTAACGGCACACATTGTCTTCAATGAGTGAACTTTTGTACCTCTTTCTCTCCGATTCGGAAACGGACGATATTTTATTTGGGGATAATACTTGGGCATGGTGTATATACTTGAAATATTATGATAAAAGTTAAAAATGATACTTTTAAGTGAAATTATAAAAAATTTCAATTAATTTAAACCCATCAAGTGTCAATAAATTTCTTCTGATCAGAGATACTTTTGACTTTTGACGCTTCGACGCTTATGTAACTTGATCCAGTTTAGATGGTTACCGTTAAGGATACGGAAAAGTATTCACAATTGGTATTTAAAATTTCGGGAATAAACCAGAAAATATGAGGAATATTGGGAATTTTGATTGAATAAATTCAACCAATCAGCATTACTTCTAGATTGTTTTTGCCTTATATAAATCATGAGAAAACTTCGCGAATATGCAAAAAAATGTTAGTAATGCAAAGTAAATATATAAAGTTAACTACGTAAATATGCAAAAAAAAAAAATGTCTGTTCCATCTTCTAGTAACGAAGATAATTAATTTCAGGCAGAGAAATACAAAAATATTTGTTCGGTGATGCAATGTTTCAACTGTCAGCAATTCTACCATACGGCTGATACATGCCATATAAGACCAAAATGCGTCAAATGTGCAGGAGCACATAACACCAGGGACTGCCCCCATGTTAAATTGGAAAAACCAAAATGTATTAATTGCCAAGGGGATCACCCGGCGAACTACAAGGGCTGCCCCAAGTTCCCCAAGCCAAAAACGGCAAAGATCAATAAAACTAATACTGTTATTAAAAACAGTGAAAAAACTAGTGCTGTTAGATCAGGCATCTCGTATGCGATAGTTGCCTCCCCCACCCCACCCCTCAAGAAATAGAACCAACTCCTCTGACGAACAACGTCCGATCGATCCGAGAGTGGTGTTTACACGTTCCGACTTCTCTGATTCGATATTTTAACGTTTATCGTAGTTTCGCTTTTAGTTTTCATTTGTTGCTGTTTTATTTCGCTTCCTTTGTTGCTGTTCAATTTATTTAATCTTTATTTTGAATATGAATGAGGAATTAAAAATCGTAACAATAATGAAGGTAGTGGCTGCTGCTTCATTATTATCGAAAAGAAAAATAAAAGTAACAATAGATCAGTGTGGACTAAACCTTGACTGTCAAATCAGCACAATAGATTGTCAAAACAATTTTTGTGATAGGAATTTGTTGATATTTTAACTTCTAGTATTGTAGATCAAAGCAAAAAAATTCAAAAGGAGATCTTTCTTATTGAGTGACATTTTAAACATATTTAAGCAAATATGGATACTAAAAATTATAATGTAAATTATAAGATATTTTAAAAAGATTAGGTTTCATTTAAAAACATGTTTTTATTGAATTATGACTAAAATCTATATTAAACATTTTTGCCATCATGTGTCTATATTAATCATTTTTGCAATGAAAACTGTAAACACTTTTACAATGAGAGCTCATCATTCCACTAAACTGCATTTATTTTTGAATATCAGAAATCAGTATGTCTGTAATTTCAGCAGAATATGAAAGATAAATTAAGAAAAAAATGTATCTATATAAATGTTACTTTTTTAATTACACATGAAACACTTTAATAAAATCAGACATTAATTTAAAAACTTAATAAAATAGGCTTAGAAGTCTCATGAAATGTATAGATTATATATATAAAGGAAATATCTATAATTTTTCCTTTCTTTTACATGGAGTATCAACTTTAATAAATAGCAGAGAACATTAAAAATCTTGAAACTAAAACTTGCTTTAATTAAAGTAAAATATTAATATTTACAACATTTTCAGTACATTTATAAAATGTTTCAGTTCCTTCACAGTTGTATTTTTATACAAAATATAATCAAAAGAATACTACATAAATGCTTAAATAAAAATACAAAAAATATTATAATTTGCCCACTTATTATTAAAACATTTATATTGATAAGTTTTCAATATTATGGAAAATGATTTAATGTAAGAAAGTAACTCATGCAATTATAGGAAGAATACATTAAGAATTTTGATTTTGCTGTTAATTAAAATATCTAGCTGATTATACAAAATCTAGGTTTTTAACATCTTAAAAGAAATTACTTGTGTTATAAATGTGAGGAAAATACTGGATATAAAACTGGTCTTATAAGAGATTTTAGAGACTATTTTCAGCTAATAGAAAATTAATTTGCTTATAGAAAAAGGATTAATAATTTGTCACAAAAACACTAGTCAATTTTTACAATGATATCAAAAAATATTTCAGTGAGGCCATTTGAATCATAATAATGTATGTATTACTAAATTAAGCAATATTTTTCTCCATTAAATTAAATTGAACAAAAAAGTTATGCCTTTATATTAAACTTAATTAAATAAAAATATTCTGTTAACAAAATTGATAAAGCCAATAATGTTCTTAATGTATTTAGTTTTTTCAATTATATCTGGATTGAACAATTGCTGCTTATAAAAAATTTTTTTGATTAGAATAAGGGACAATTTTTATTAGACTTGTTGACTTTTTAATATTTAATTATTCTAATAAAAATGATTTTTTAGTTTAAGAAAGAAACAGAAAAATCATAGAAATGACAATAATTTGCAAACAAAAGATTTTCATTGGTTTTCAAATCATAACTTTTTTCTAGAGAGTTCTTGTTAATGCTTTGATAAAAACTATTTTAAAGCCAAATATCTTTTTTATCAAATCATTGGAATAATGTGATTCACTATATTCATTTTTATTTTTATTTTCATTAACCTGTTTAAAAGATTTAAGTTATTTACATCATTTTGAATTCCTTAAAATGTATGGGAGTAGAACAGTGTTAATTAAAGTCATCTCATCAGAAAATGCAGATTAATTAAAATTATTTAAATCTTATTTATTAATTTTTTAATAGAAGAAAATATTTTTGTTCACATAAGAATATGCTTCTTAAATTATTATTATTTTTTTTAATTTCGTCTGATGATATATTTAATACAGCAGACAGCTCTACGTATCCTTTATTTCTGAAATTCTTGTGATAATCAACAGAATTTACATTCCATAAATATGGCTACCCTTTATATTCTTCAATTAGAATTTCGATTTGTTCTTTTACCCAATTCATTTTGTCAATGCCCCACAAAGAAAACAACTGTTTGACGAAAAAAATTCTTCGGGTTGAAAAATTCGTGTTTTTCGATGATGTCACTCTTCCATAAAGCTGATTGGCTGTGGACGAAAATCTCGGATGGAAAAGTAGAACATATTTTACTTCTCTCCGAGATCGGAGCTCGACATCCGAGAACGTGTTTACACACTCCGATTTCGCGATGGCAACGGGTTCCGAGAAGTTCGGACGAGAAACTCGGAGCGTGTAAACAGGCCTTCAAGGCCTGTTTAAATACGAGGTACCTGAGTCCTAGGACTCAGGTACCTCGTGAACCAGGCTGAGCCCAGCCGAAGTAGTAAAATATTTGTTAAAATAATAAAAATAAGAAATTAATATTTTGTAAAAACTATTAAAATATATTGTTCAAGACAGTCGAAATAAGTTACATTTCCATATTTCTATCGTCATAAATTCGTGTATATATTTTCTCAAAGTTTTTCTAAATTGGTCATCAATGCAAAATTGTTTTCTTCTCCTGAATAATATTTAATTGACGTAATTAGTAATAGAAATCATAAAATAAATGGATTTTTATTTACTTAAGACATGTCTTATAAAAATACTTCAAAAATTTCTTAATCATCTGAAAAATTTTAAAACTCAAGAGGAACTACAAAATTTCCAAGGGAAAAACACGGATTCATTCCTGGAGATAAACCCGGTTTTTTTCGGCCTTTACAATACTACCTAGACCATCCAGTTCATGCCATATCATGGACGTCTTTATGTTGTCCAGATAAGATCCCTGATGTTTTTTGAATTCTATGGATCTTAAAAGGACATGAAATGGACGTCTGTGGTTGTATAAGTTACCAATATGTTATGATGTAAGGAAAAACCCCTGCATTTTATTGATGTAAAAAAATCATCGTATATTTAGTCGCTTGTGGTGATATAAGATATAAATCTTTCTTTGATAAAAAACAGTACAGGTCTTCATAACATCCAAATATAATCTATGACGTCTTATAGATTACATGGCTCTCAAAAAGATATATGATGGAACTCTGTGGTTATATGGTTTACCAATATTATGATGTAAGGAAAACTTTCATTTAAAACCAAGATTTTGAATTCTTTTGCACTTTCCTTATCAGTTGAGATAAGTTAAAAATATATAGTTATCAGATAAATGATAAATGATGAAAATTTCTTCTTCAATAGCCAGACAGCCCAGGATGGGGCCTTGGTTTCCTCAGACATGTCGAAGCTCCTCGCATTCCAAGCTCTTCTGTCCTTAGCCATGGATATCCAGTTAGATATTTTTAAAATTCTTCAGTCTGTTTCCAAACTGTCGAGTCACCTAATTTTAGTCTCCCTCTTTTTCAGGTGCCGAATGGTCTGACCGAGAAGATCTTCCTTATTACATGATTTTCATCTATTCTGCACTGGCGTCCTGCCCATTTAATTCTTTGAATCTTTATATATTTTACTATATATAGTTCTTTAAAAGATTTATAGATTTCAGAGTTAGTTTTTCTCCAGATATTGTTATATTTAATGCCATCTAAAATATTTCGTAAAATTTTTTTTTAAAAAACAGAGATGATACTTTTAACTTTTTCTGTCAT
Organism: Latrodectus hesperus; assembly: GCA_037975125.1. Taxonomy (NCBI): domain Eukaryota; kingdom Metazoa; phylum Arthropoda; class Arachnida; order Araneae; family Theridiidae; genus Latrodectus; species Latrodectus hesperus. The sequence goes on from CM075854.1 coordinate 22,761,429, forward strand.
TGCTGTGGTCTCAGAATATGTAAGAATGGGTCTGATTAAACTTTTGATTCTAATGAATCTATGTTTTTTCTGTTAGGGAAGTTAGACTTCAAGTATTTTTTGAGACAGAAAAAACATCGTTTAGCATCTGTGACTACATTTCGGACCTTCCGCATTAAATCATTGACTGTGTTAAATTCTGATCGTAAATATTTAAATTTGCTAACAATTTTAAATTTGTAATTTCCAATTTCAAAATATGGTTTGCTGTTCTTACAGCATGGCATGTGCTAAGTTTTATTTTGGTTAATTGCTAAATGCCTATTGCTTGCCAATATCATCAACAAACGCAAAAGTCTAAACGAACTTGTTAAAGATAGTTCCACTAGTATTAATGTTGAAGTCTTTTATTATGATGTTTTTGAGGGCAAGGTTAAAAAGACAACAGGCTGGAGTATCATCCTGTATGAGGCCATTTGAAACAACAATTGGCTCTGAGAAATTATTCAGAATTTTAACAGTAAGTTTTGTCTCAGTAGGAAAAATGTTGACCAATTTTATAAGATTTTCGTATTTTTCCTTTGGTGTATTTTAAAATGCATCAAAGGAAAAATACTTTTACTATATAGATATAAATAAATTTATATACAGAAGCATAATTCTTTCTTATAAGGGGAAAAATTGTAACCAAATAGCAGAATATTGCATGCATCGATAAAATCACAGGGAATAATATGGGTTGGAAACTTTGCCACTGAATATCAATAAAGAAAAAAAATCGACATTTTTCATGAATCTGAATATAATAATATGATATTTAATTTAATTTATAATATTCAAGTGTTTATGTCAAAGTCAATAAGGTCAATAACACGCTTATAATCTCTTTATTGAAATGCATAATAGTAATAATTAGCAAAAATACAAAATAAGCACTTAACTATCAATAAAAATAACCTCTTTAAAAATAGTAAGTAAGTTAGATCACTTTAATTTCGGTGTGTGCAATTTGAATAAAAATAATGCTAGCCTATACGATGTCCTCAATTAGAAAGTATTGTTTCTTTTGAAAGACAGAGTGGGTGTCGTATCGTCTGCTAACTACTTCACCGGGGCTCATGATATTTCGCGGTTAGAACAATTCCTCTTACGGCCGCATTCACCGTCAAACTCGATGCTAGTTACGAGTGAAATCCAGGGTCAAAGCTGAAACGGTATTCACCCAGGGCTAGGGAAAACATAAGGGCTGGCTCATCGCTTTGACGTATCGCATGCCGCCTTGTCACCGGAGAGGGGAAGAGCGTGACGTCACTGGGCATCCACTGGCTGGCATTCTCTATGCTAGCTTGTATCTGATCGGAGCTTTCTCATTAAATTTTGACTTGTTTAATGTTTTCATTTTAAGCAAGAGTATTTTTTAAAGAGGAAAACATGACATCGTGTGCTGTTGCTATGTGTTCAAATATGTATCGAAATACAAAAGGAAAACACATAATATTTCATCGATTTCCAAAAGAAAATCAAATGCTTTCAAAGGAATGGGTGCAAAAATGTCGAAGAAGTAACAAAATCAACATCAAGAATGCTAGAGTGTGCAGTGAGCATTTTGATTTGAATGAATATATGGACGACATGCAAAATCGACTACTTGGTTTGCCAGAGAGAAAAATATTAAAACCGACGGCTCTGCCTAATCTTAAGTTAACGGCTTTAAACATAATTCAAAATACTCCAAGAGAACAGAGACAAACAAAATAAAGAAGATTAGAAGAAGTTATTGAAATAATTGAGTGTGTGGGTCCACATATAAATTATGTGATGCAGAAAATCAATGTGATGGTGGTATTAAACGCCTTAAATGCAATGAATTTTTAAAAAATATAGAAGAATTGAAAAAAAGAATATTATGCGCAGAAAATACAGTGAAATTCCTTAAAAATGAGCAAAAAAGAAATCGAACTTCTACAACAAGAATAAAAGCGATTGAAATCAAATAAAAAATTGCTTTTAAATGAAATACAAAAATTAAAAATTAAAATAAAATTACTTCAAAAGGAGAACGTTAAACTTGGGAAGATGGGGATAAATAATTTATTCCCTTATAAGCGTGAAGATGAAGAAAATAAGAACTAAATGGTCATCTGACACTATTTCAAAATGTACTTTGATTCGGTCATTATCTTCAAAATCTTACGATAAGCCAGTAACAAGACTTTAAAAGCTGCTTTTGGAGTGCAAAAATACTTTGATACTCAAAAAGAAAATTTAAACGCAATCAAGGAGGAAGTTTTCAATTTACGTGTATTTGGAAAAAAATCAGTTTTACCTTTCAGAAAGGGATTATTGTTTCAATTCATTCTCTTTATGGATTATATGAAGACTTAAAATCTATAAATGTATCTTATATTTTAACAAGTAGACTTACTCAAGATGCGCTCGAAAGCCTCGTCAGCCAAATTAGAGGTCTCGGGAGATTCAATGACCATCCTTCTCCTTCTGAAGTAATAATTCGCTTAAAAAATATTGCTCGCAAATAAATTACCTAATTTGTCACCAAAAGCAAACTCTTTAGAAAATGGACCAGACGTTTATTTAACAAGTAAAATGTTAGACTCTGCATTTAATATAAAAGAACGTCAAGAAATTATCAATTCTTTTGATTCTCAAGATGATGAATTAAATCGTGAATTCTTAATTAATCCCTTACCTTTATCTTAGGAAAATGAACTTGCCTCTTCCAATCCAAATTGTGATATATCTCCATTTAAAAAAGAAGCTATGATTTATGTGGCAGGTTATATTGCTTATAAAATTAAAGATAATTCACTTGGAACTATATCAAGAAATTCAGTCGATATGCCCAATCATTCCGAGTGGATTAATTTAATTTCTGCTGGGGGACTTACTGTTCCAACAAAAGCATAGATGGAAACTATAAAACAAATGGACATAATGTTTCGTAAATTTCATGGCGATACATTTTCTAAAGGGAAAAATGTCATAGCAACATTAATAAATGAAACAGAGTCTTCTTTTCCTACTGTAAATCAAAAGGCAATTAAACATTTTTGTCGCTTGAGAACATTTATATGAATTAGGTATTTAAATAGAAATGCAGCGATAGTATCTCATAATAAAGCTCAACAGAAAAACAAGAAATGGGTCAATAGTAAAAAAATCAAGATAAGCTGAAGCTAACAGGTAAATATATTTTTATATTGGTTATACAATTTTAAGTTAATTTCAATATTAATAATAATTTTTTGGGTTTATTAAATAATAATTGCAAATTTACTAAATATTTGAGAGGCATTTATAGTTTTTTTTTCACTCTGATTAAAAACAAAATGAACTCAAAAATAAAAAGTAAGTATTTTGCTTAGAAACTCTACAGGCAGCTTATTCTCCTTGGATGCCTGACTACGTCATCAACAGCTATTTCCGGTGACAGTTTTGGGGAGCATTTGAGCTAGCCCTTCTCTTTCCCTAGCCCTGGTATTCACCCTCAACTTCAGGAGGAGTAACCGAGGCGAAAATCTGGCTCTACGTTCAAGAACCGTACCTTCCTATTCAGCAAGATTAAACCTGACTGCCCATGTGCATTTGATATATACGATAAGTGATCATTCGCATTTTTTTATAACTCTTGTGTACTTTTTAATGTTTACGTATATTGGTCGTTGGTTGATAAGAACCCTCGCCACAATATAACAAGTACGGTTACAGTTTATCTTGACAACACGACTCCGGTAAAACTTTCTTTAATCTTCAAAGGGCATTATTTTTGCTCGAATAAAATAAAAATTAATCTTTTAATATTTGTTCACTTGAACACACGATTTTATGTGAGAAAATAAACTTTTTCTACATGTATACAAAAAAAATCAAAACTTAAAAAGAATAAGTTAACGAAATTTGGCAACAGCACAGTATGTTTGTAAATAATAAACCGAAAATAGAAAAACACCATTCGTCTGTTAACGAGCTGTCTGAAATGATTTTATAATATACAAATTTTACATCGTAAAAATGACTCTTGGTAAAACATATCGTGTTTATCATCGTGTTAAACAAGAATATGGCCCATACTGTGTTTTGTTGGAACAGAGAAATAAGAATGAAGCTTTACTTTTTGAAGACGGGTACATTCGCATTCTTAGTAAGTTTGGTACTTTTTTTATTTAATATTTTAAATACTCATATCTTTATTTTGTATGATCATTAAATTACTCCAAAGTAAGCTATTAATCTTACTATCTATTATAATAACAGAGAACTCATATTCTTGATATAAAATCTACATAACTTTAAGCGATTTGAGTAAACTCTACATTTGCATTGTGCTTGTTATAGCACGAAGATTTTCGTTTTCTGATTGTGAATGAAAATATAAAGTCGATAGTTGAGAAAAAATACTTAGAAATGGAATAAAATAGAAAATAAATGCAAAATATTTAAATTTAAAACCGTGTATGTTGAACTACGTAAAAAGAGCGATAACAATGCTGTTTAATTTTTCAATTGGTAATTGCTTATTAAGATATACATTACGAGATAATTTGATATTCATTAACTTGTATTGGATCTCTTTGATATAAGTTTTTTAGTGTCAAACTTTAAACTTGATTAAAACAATTCTATATGTTTTCATGCTCCTTTTTATTCTTAACTACGAATCATGTTTTTACTTTGTATTTAATAAAAAAGAAATTAATCTTTTCTTTTTTAAAAAATATAAATTTGCTATTTTCCCTAAATTTTAAAAAAGTTAAATCGTATTTTTAAGTTAATGATGTTATCACAGAGTAAGACCCAGAAAAATACCGAATAATCACAGCTATAAAATTTGCATGAAAATAAATTGGGTATTTATAACATATATTAATTTTATGATGTGTTCAAGAACTAATCATTAAAAAATGTTTAATGAATGAAGTTTGCTAGTTTTAATTTTATATCAACATAATTGCATAAGATGAAATAAATTTTGAACTGTTTTATATAAGAATAAGATTGAAAACGTAATTGCAATTACATTGATATAATTAGTGTCATTTGTTAATCTTTTACATTTTACAAAGCTTTTTGACAATTGATTCAACTCAATTGGTATTAGAAAATTTGGGTTTCTTAAATTAAACTTCAAACTAGTACAAGATATTTGTTTAAAAAATTATAAAAATTATTTGTAAATTTTGTAATATTTATTTTGACTGACATGCTTAGTATATTAACATAAACTTTATGTAAAAAAATATTTATCAATTTAAATTTTATATAAAGAAAACAAGTGAAATTTTAACAGTATGTAGAAAAATAAATTAAATAAAAAAGGCTTGTAATATTAAGCAATGCATTCATTTATTAAATAAACTAAAAAAAATGTCAAGGTATTTTAAAAATTTTTCTTGCTATTAACACATTTAAAATTTTAAATATGTAGTAAATCTTGTGTGTGATGAGAACAAACAAAAGTTAATAAGTGAAGTCTACAGTCACTGTATTAAGTAACGCAAGCTTGTATGCATTAGAGCACATTCTAGAAGGTATTTGTTTGACTACCAAACAAATACATTCTTCAATTTAGTTACATGTTCTTATTTTTTATGGTTAGAATAAATATTATTTTTATGTATGTAAAATAATATATTGGATAAGAAGTAGCTATATCTCTGATGGCAGAAATGTTTAGTTTTTATAATATTTATTTGATGTGATTTTTTGATTAAATTTCAAGATTTTGCTTATTTAAATAATGTGACTCTATATATTGAAAGCACGTTTTCAGTTCAGATAACTTGCCTTCGGTTCAACAGTTCGTGGGTTCGAATCTCACCTTGAGCATGGATGTTTGTAGTGGTTTGGAATCCACTTTAAACCATAGGTCCCGGTCTAATTAGCCCTCTTGTGCAAAAAATGACTTTTGAGCGACAAACAAACCAAACAGTTCAGACAACCTATTTTTAACCATTAATAAAAAGTTTTTTATGAATAAGAGAACAATGTGTACAAAGTGATTATACAAGTTACTGCAGAATAAATCTGTTCTCTGAAATAATTTATTTTTATCAAGTAACAAAGATATTGAATATAAAATTTACTTTGAATAAATCAGTTTCCACATTATAATATAAACATTTTATATTAGGTAAATTAATATCTTGCATTCAGTTCTATAACAGTAATTGCCGAGCTGGTAGCCGAATGGTTAGCTCTCTTGCCTTCGGCTGAACAGTTTGTGGGTTCGAATCCCACCTTGGGCATGGATGTTTGTAGTGGTTCGGAATCCACTTTAAACCGTAAGTCCCGGTCTAATTAGCCCTCGTGTGCAAAAAATGACCGTTGAGCGACAGACAAACCAAACCACCTATAACAGTAATTATGGTAGCATTCATCAATTTGTCATCTTTATTTATAGTTTAGTAAACTTTTTGACTAATCTATGAACTGATAAGCATCTCAAATATATTTTTATTTTATTTGCAACATCAAGATAATTTTACCTAAGTTTGACAGTATTTCATTTTAATTAGTTTTATTGATTGTGTTTTAAAAACACATTAATGCTTTATCACAATACATACATTTACATTTACATAATGATATATTTATGAGTATACAACCATGGTATAAATTACCATAGTTGTTTATTTATAAATGCATCTAAGAATATCCAACTCTTACGTACATTAGTGAAAACTATAAAACATTTACTGAATGGTTATAACTCTTGCTTTCAACTTCACAGTTTGTGGGTTAGAATTCCACCTTTAATTTCTATATTTGTAGTTATTCGGAATCCACTTTAAACAGTGGGTTTTAGTCTAATTACAATTTGTATACCCAAAATGATTGTTGCGTGACAAACAAATCCTGTTTTTTTAATTCTTAAAAACATTTTAAAATGCACTACACAATTATGATCATAATCAATATCATTGCTTGTTTTCGGTATATGATAAATAATTTTCTTAACTACAGTTGAATGTAATAAATCTATGTAATTTTGGATTCTGAATATCACAAGTCTACATAGATATTTCTTGCTTCCTTCCAAACAAGATTTCATATGATAATACTAAAAAAAAATTAACAAAATTTATCAAAGTATCTAGAAGTATAAAATGTGAAAAAATTAAATATGCTAAATATATATTTAAATTTTTCACATTTTATACTAAATATGTACAGATTTAGTATGAATACTCTGTATTCGTACTAAATCTGTGAAATAAATATAACTGTTTTAAGAAATTAATTTTTAACTAAGCAATGTCACAAACCTTGAAAAATACCTTATGTTGCACCTGCGCTACTAGTCAGAAGACAATAACTGAGCAATAGCACTAAATCTGTACACAAGTTTTTAATAACAAAACATAAATAACAAGTTTTTAATTAACTAACAGTGTTTTTTAATTGTACTGTCATTGACCATAAAAATACTGTACCCTATTACTGAGCAAGTGTCAACAATTGGCTCTTGTTCTTAAAAAAACACTTCTTAAACTTTTTCTTTTGTAGATCCCTTTCAAATTAGTGATTTTCTTCATAGATATATTCTCACATTTTTCTCTACAATATGCAGCATTGAACATGATTATGATATGAATAATTGCTCATATAATTTAAAAAATTCCAATTATAAAAAAAAATTTAAAAAATGTTTCATGTTTTATTATTTTTTTTACTGATTTATACTGTTTCATTAATTTTTCATTGACCTATCTTTGAAAAGTATAGACTTTTTAAAACTTATTTTAACTACTTAGAGGTCAATTTGAATTCTTTTGAAAGTTCCTGCTTTAAATAAGTAGTATAAATAACCTTATTTTTATGACTGGTTCTTAAATGATGAAGCAGAAATTTTTTGGTTAAAAAATTACTTCACCATATATAAATATTAATATTACTTTCTACTTAAGAGACTTATAATATATTACAAACTGCAGATAAAGAATGCAAATGTATAATAAGCATTTTTTTATTAAGTATTTAATTTATGAAAAGAGAAAGTGCTCTTATATTTACTTTAATAAAAAAAAATATAAGCATATAATTTCAACTTAACATAAAATTTGAAGCTTCTTGATAACTGAATTTGAAAATTTTAAATTTATAATTTATTGAAATGAAACCTTAAATTTTTGTCATATTTTGTTTTCACAATTAAGTTTTTTGTTGTACTTATCATATTAGAAAAAATTAAATGTAAGAAAATGAACTATACAATTTTTAATTGTTTTTTTCCTGCTGCTGTATGATATATATATATATATATATATATATATATATATATATATATATATATATATATATATATATATATATCTTAAGACATTACTATTAATTCTTAATTCTTATTACCAGAAATGTTTTAAACAGGATATTTATACATTTGAAAATATTTTGATGAACCAATTTATAAATTACACAAATATTTAATTTTTCTTTTATTTGAAATTCCTTATTAATTGTTTTATTTTTTTTTTATTTTTTTAGTTTATAAAAATTCTTTTAAATACTAACATTACTTTAATGTGATATCTTCTTCAATTGTCATCATACAAAATCAGTTTATTATATGTATATTATAATTTAAAAATATGTAATATGCTAAATGTAATGTTATTTACTGTTAGTTTCATGTGTATAACAGCTATAACAGATGAAATGATAAAACATGCTTCTTGCCTTTTGTCTTAGAAAACAATGCATTTTTTGATTTAACATGACATTTTAAATCAACACAAAATGGCAGGAAGTATATAGAGTTTGATAACTAAATGGTTCAATTCCCGCTTCAAGCATAAATATTTGTAATGATTTAGGGAATGCAATTTAAGCTACAAGTTTTGTCAAATTAACCTTTGTGTGCAGAAAGAGGCTCTGGAACAATAGATGAGCCAAACCAAAAGAGACATTTATTTTATAAACAATTATGGAAAGTACTATGTTTTACATTTTTTCCTTATATTGAAATGCTATTTATTTCTCAAAAGTGATCACTTATATTACATGTTTCTAATAGCATACAGAGGATGAAAGGAAAAAAATTGAATGAAATATTACTAAAAATAAATCAATTCTCAAACACAAATCAATAATATTGAAATGTGTTGAAAATTTAAAGGCATTTCTATTAATAAGCAAAATAAGTGGCAAATTTTCGCCTTAAAACTGGGCATGATTGTCTGCAGAAGCACCTTCACCGTTTGGGTTTGAAGGACTCTCCAATCTACCCTTTTTGCGGACTAGAGGATATGACTGGTGACCACCTTTTCACTTGCCCTGGACTTTCGGACGTCGCAGATAGAAATTCTGCGGAAGATGACTTTACATTGACCTCAAGATTGTATTGGGCTGCCCGACAGAGACTGATGGTTGAAAAACCAAGGTCGGGCGTAGGATAAAAAAAAAAATTAATAAGCAATATTTATATTTATTAAGAAAGTGATAAAAATATTCTTCCCTAAAAATAGGCCTAATATATGTAAAGAAGGAAAGATTTTATACAATTTTTTACTTTTCTTAGAAATTGAAGAAATTTTACACACATTCTACACTCTATCAAGTAAACCAGAAATTAAAAACATTACATAAAAGTTTTTATTATATTTCCAATAAATAAGTGTTTTATCATTTCCATTTCTCTGTACTGAATGAATTATTGAAAACATTGAATTTTTTTTATATTATTAGCGAGAATGATTCTTGTAAGTTATTGATATGTAATAAGGTTGAGTTGAAAATAGAAATTTTTTGATTAGTTTGGTATATAATACCTTTTATACATTTACAGTGTAATATTATTCATGTTTAATTAAGTAGATTTTTTTGAAAAAATAGTTTAATACAAAAGCAAAGCTTTTATTTCATTCACAAAGTAATGTATTTTAATCGCAGCATCTCAAGAGGCAGAAAGTTTTAAAAAATGCTGCTCTAGACTTCCTGATGCTTATGGCTGCTTGGGAATTTTACAGTTAAATCAAGGTAAATTATAATTTACTCTATTTAATTCAAGATTGTATTAAAATTTTGATTTCTAAGATTTTTCTTTATCAAATGTACATATTTATAAAAATCTAGGAATAGTTTGTTTTTATGTGAAAAATTTACAAAAATAATGTTAGATTTTTTACTTTGCTATTATTTAATGCTCTGAAGAGTTCTTACTAAAAATGAGATGTGTTTATTTGTAAGTTTCTGCTACACAAGTCTTGGGGAAACAATTAGCAAATTTAATTTTAAAGTCACTTTAAATGTGAGACAGACATGAGAAATAAAATTAATTAAAGCTAAAAATTTATTAATTAAAAATAATTGAGAAGATATATAAATGAAAAATAAAATAAAATTGGGAAAATAATATTTGAGTAATTGTTAATTATTAAACTATGGGACTAAAAATAAGTTATTGAATACTCATTTAAATTTTTCTCCAATCATTAAAACAATATTATATTCATTCTTCTTCCTTTTTCAGAGCTTATTTGTATCCAATAAATAAATCCTTACTTATAGACTTAGTATTTATATGTAAAGGTGTCTGCAAATGCTGTATTTACAACGAAAGCATTATTTGGTCATAAAGATAATATTGTAATTCAAAAAAAAAAAAAATTTTATCCTCTAAAATTTTTTTAAAACAGAATAAATATACATTGCATAGTTGAATCTGCAATTCTTATTGTATAAAATAAATAATTCTCTAACTGTTGTTTAACTTGAATACAAAACTTTCTTTTTATTAAAGTTTCCAACTTGAATTATAATCATCTGAATTCCATCAGTCTAAATTGCTGATTATCTGAGTCACTTTCAGAATCTCAGAAAAATAAATTATACTAAAGAAGAGAAAGGAGAAGATGAGAAGGAGAGACTTGAGGAATTCAAAAATATTCTTTTGAAAATTTCTGGATGTTCAGAAGTAAGTGCTGAAGGTATAGGAGAAGGGATTATGAATCAGACCCTAGATTTCAAATTGCAAATTAGAGTAAACTTATTGAAAGTGTTGAGGAAGAAGATAACCTTAATGTCGAAATTAAAGCAGCCACTGGTCAATCAGCTAGTGAAGCATTTGTCTGCTTTGAAACTGTTGTGATGTGAATAGAGTAGCATCCCGATTATGAACACTTGCAACTTCTGACAACAAATGAATGCACTATTTAGCTGTTTGAAAATGTTTGGAAGTAGTAAAATAGTTTACTTTGAATGACATGTTCAGCAAGCTTGATTTTCATTTACCACACTGTACATACATATTGTATTATTATACAGCACTTGTAAGTACCATAAAATGTAAAAATGTTGCTTTTTCATTTAATTGAATGAAAATTGTTTTTCTTTAAAATATGTAGTTTTCTCCCAATTTTAATGTACAATAACTAAAATGTACCTTTTATTGAAAAAATCCAATCAACCGAATTTTGATTATTCAAATGAGGTCCAGTCACAAGTGGTTCAGATAATTAAAGTTCTACTGTATATAAAGTTTTAAAATTAAATTATATTGGATAAAAAATTTCAAACATTATATATATATATATATATATATATATATATATATATATATATATATATATATATATATATATATATATATATATGTACACACACATATATATACATATATATATACATATACTACATGAACTTTTAAACTTGAGCAATTCAATTTGAATCTTAGATGATTTTTAGATTACAGGAGAAAAAATGGGTTATAGTTTGTTTTTTTATATCGGGAAAGGAAATTTTGTTCATATTCTTTTTTGAAATCATAAATTTTTTTTATCTTAAAAGAATTACTTTATAAAAGTGGAATATTGCCTAGTTATTATCTGTATCTCTTTTAATTGTCTCATTTGCTAGCTAATACTCATTAACAGCTATTATAATGTGTAAGCTCAAAATTATCACCATATAATAGTATGATAATTTTTAGCTTACATTATAATGGCATTTAGTTAGTGCAACCTGTTAATGGTAGGTTAATAGGTTAAGACAAGAGCAAATAACTAATGCTAGAAACATAGCTGAGTATTCTTTAATGAACTAAGAGTATAATAAAATATAAATTACTTCCATTTTTAAAATGACAAGCTGTCAGTTGAATGGTTAGCGTTGTTGCCTTTGGTTCAACAGTTCATGGGTTCCAATCACATCTTGGATTTGAATGTTCGTGGTAGTTCGAAATCCACTTTAAACCATTGGTCTTGGTATAATTAGTTTTTGTGTGCAAAAGGTCACCAAACATCACATCACACACCAAACACACCACATTACAGAAACTAGGATTAAGAGCTTTATTTTCATGCTAATGGTATTCTTCCAAAATACAGTCACTTTTTTTTACAATGTGCTTGAGTATTCTATCCTTCATTGATTTTACAAGCTCAAATTAATCAATTTTGAATTTAAATTACATATCAAGAACTGCTTCCTTTGTTTGAGTAATTGTATTGCAAACTTGTCAAATAAATGTTGTATATCAAAACACCCCAAACACTCATTATCAGATTTAAGTTTGGTGATCAACTTGTGATATTAATGCCTTCATTCCAAATCTATGCTTTTTGCCCAGCTGGTAACTGAATGGAATTTGTGCTCTTGCCTTTGGTTCAACAGTTTGTAGGCATAAATCCCACTTTATTCCTGGATGTCTGCAGTGGTTTAGAATGCATTTTAAACTGTAGGTCCTAGTCTTAGTAGTCTTCACATGAAAAAAAAAAACTATTGAGCAATAAACCAAACCCATTCGTTATTTGAGCATGAGTTACATACTCTACTGAACATGGATGCTTAATAATGAAGTTGAATTTAGTTTTCTTAATTGTGAATTTCAATTTCATATTACTTGGAACAAATGTCAAATTAATACCTTATATTAAAACCGAATTTACTCCAAATCATTGTTTAACATACCATTGTGAATGTTTTCAGATATTGGCTGTCTTTGTTCTTCACCTGCCAGTAGTACTATAACCCTCTGATATTTTCTGTGATTCATTTTCGTTTAATCAGATAAATTTTTACTCCTTATTCTCTGTCGCTTATTTTTAGCCATCATTATATATACTATTCTGTATATTCATTTAGCCATTTCATTGTATGTAAATTTGTGAATTTGGATTTTTTTCTTATATTTTGCATAGTTGATATTTTATTACTAAAAATTATTCTTCAGATTGTTTACGTATGAACACTTGACTCTAAAGTTGACTGCAGTTTTTGTTGCTGATAAAACTACATTTGTAAACATTATAGAACATTTGGCTTTCAGCTTGCAACTGATATTCTATTTTCTTTGTGAAAATTGCTTATTGCTCTTAAATTTTGATACACAAGATTTGTATTATTCAATGTAATGTCTTATTTCAATAAAGCTTAATCCCTTTTCTCTACATACAAATATCTACGTAACTTTAAAACTGCTAAGATTAATTTACCCGAGTTTTTAAATATATAAATGAAAGTCTTCAAATCATCAAAATAAGTATTAAATTCTATATAAGTTTTTTTCATAGTTTAATGAATAGTTATTTTTAGAAGATAATTGCAAAATCAGAATAACTGAAAGCTTAATAATTTTTGTTCTCAACAGTCAAAGTGCGGTAATAGGAATTTTGCTAAAAATTTAAAAATAAAAGGAATTCTTTAGTGATGTAATATATTATTTTTGGGACATTTATAAGCGTTATAATATTTTGTTCTGCAGAAATGTTTTCCATTTTCTTATCACCACAAAATTTTAAAATGTATTAAGTGGTAGTAATATTTTGATGCATATTGCAATTACATGATATTAGGTATGTACATTTGCAAATATTTAACTTAAACTTCATGAAAAAAGTTTAAATTAATTTAATTTAATACATTATTCCATATAATTCCTTCCTTCCCTGAAATTTTTATGCAAACATTTTTATTGACAAGATAAAACAAGTATACATCCTCATTTTTACATTGATGTACTAAACAAAAAAACAATACAGGCAAAAATTATGGATAATTTATAAAATTATTTTTAATTTTTACTATATTATTTAATACTGTTTGATTCATGATAAAATTAATAGAATTGGAATTTTAAAGTCTATTTTTATTATTATAATATATTAAATTTGGATGAGTGACAGATCACTGATAAAAAGAAATTTTGAATCCGAAGCATAGTTTGCATTATAGAATTTAATGTAAACTTGCTATTTAATATAATATATTAAATTTTAATGTATAATCAATTACATTGTTGATTTCCTTATCTGTTAATAGTTGAAAATTTTATCCTAAATTGAAGAAAAATAACTGATAACACATTTTCCCATCAGAATTGGTAAAATATTAGTCCAGTAACAGTTAATTAGGAAATGTTAGTAAGTAAATTATTTTAAATATAAGCAAAAGCATAAGAACAAATTTTTCCTCAATTGCAAAAAAAAAAAAAAAAAAAAAGCTGTTATTATGTTTTTGTCAAAATTTTGTAATAAACATATTTTAAAATTGTCTTTACTATTTTTAGTTGATGCAACTGTTTTTTACTTGGTGTTAGTAAATAGTTGCCTGTCTGTTGGAAAAGTGTTGAATAGCGAGATATTCCGTGTAACAGAAACATACTTCTTATCTTTACGCAATAATCCATTTGATATTGAAAGAATTCAAGAGGTGCGCAAAGTGTTAAATTCAGGGACATTTTATTTTTCTTGGTCATCAACTGGAAAGCCTTTGGATTTAACTCTGTGTGAACAACGAGCTCATGCCTCTTCTGAATCAGATAATCGATTTTTTTGGTAAGTTGAATAAATAAAAATGGTTATTTATGTTATGAATTTAGAGTAAATTCATCAAGCACTTAATTCTGTGAATCTATAATTGCATTGTATTTTGAAATATTATAATGGAAATCCATCTCTTAGACAATATCCATAGAAAATAAATTTTGTGTGACAGTGAAGTATTCTATTTAAAGATTCTGTGTGCATGAAGTATGTGATTATTTAAATTAATGTCTTTTGAAGTAAGTAGGTTTTAATAATTAACATAAAGTTACCTAACATTTTTATACAAAATTTAGCTGTAATGAAAGGAGACTATTCTTGTTTTTTTTTAACCTTCAACAAAAATTTAATAAATTAGTATACAATGCAATTAAAATATTCAATTTTAAGGCTTTAGGTTTGTACTTTCTTTCATTCTCTAAAAGAAGAATTTTCCTTAATTAATTACTTTGCATATTTTACAATTAGAAAAATTAATTTTGCTTTATAGTGTCACTGATTCTGTTAAATATATTATGATATGTGCCCTATTGTAAAAATATGATAGTTAAAAGTAAGATTTTAAAATGCTTTACACTATAAAACCACTTGTTAATATTAATGGATTTTATTTCATTTTGTTTTCAACGCAAACCATACTAATAAATTTTGCTTAAAATTCACTGAACTTGAAAAGTTTTTTTATTATTATTTACAGCTTATTTTTATAAGCAGATACTTAATATGCTTATTTTTACTCGATTTATGCCCTTATTGATAAACAATAACATACCAAGGAAAACTTATTTCTACATGGAACTTCATAAGAATTATTTTGATAAGTAAATAAGAAAATGACCAAAATTATAATTTTTATTCCTATTAAATAAGTTGCACTAGAATTGTGGGGATATTTCATTTGGCTGTTAATTGACATTATAAATTTCTCTTTGGTATTTTTTATTGAAGTATATTCTACATGTTGCAAGAGAAAAGAAGTTTGTCACATGAATAAGTTACATACATAGTGGTGTAGACGAGCCCCGGACTGTACCTTTAGATTAATGGGTTTAGAATACTGGCCCATCACCAAATGCCTCTTAATTTTGAACCACGGTCAGATGATGAGGCCACACCTGAGCTGATACCCTCCTCTGCATATCCACACCACACCTGTGGAAGGATAACGTGGACACATACCCAACCCATGGAACTTTAGCAACCCTGTGAGGGAAATTACGGGTAATTGTACGGGTTTTACGTGGTTTTTAATTTTCATGCCAATTGCTGCTCAGTTATCTTGCCAAACTAAATTACATCACTGTGCTTAATATTGGATTACTAAATTAGGATCACACATTATTTTAAATTTCAAGTAACAAAATTTTGAATATTTCATTATAGTTACTAACTACATAAGTATTATATATAAAATGCTAATAACTGGAAACTAATTTCATAAAAATTACATAATAAAAACAAATGTAAAGTAAATATCATACAGTCTAAAATGGGTGACAACTAGTCAATAAAACTAAATCTGTTATGTAAATGAAATGCATTTTTATGAAAACTCTAATTTTAATTAACTGGGCAGCTGTGTCAACCTTAAAAAAACATCAGTGAAAATGGAATCTATCCCTTGGGAAAATTGTGTTATAAAGTTAAATTAATAAGGTGAATGAGATATAATTTTATGAAAAAACTCAAGTTTTTAATTACATTATTAAACATTTGATAAAAATGTACATTTTCATAAAAACTCTGGTTTTAGACTTACAATTCACAGTAAACCTAAATATGTGTTAAATATTTTACACAATGCTCAATAAATTACACAAATTATTACATACAACAGCAATTTTAATTGAATAACAAATAAAGTATTTAACTAATCATCACTTAGAGAATTTTTAAAAAAATCCACAGATTCAATTTATCACCATCCATAAATCTCTATAGCTAGCTACTCACAAATATTTAAACTCAAATTTTACAATAAAACAATTTGAGAAGAAATTTAACTTTATAAACTTAAAATAAACTTTCAAAATAAATTTCACTTAATGAACATTAAAATGAAAAAATTCAATTTAAATTTAATTTTCAATATGTAAAAAAATACGAAAGCGATGCTTTCAAGCTAAATCAACAACTTCATAAGCTTAAATTGTAATCAAATTACTAATTAAATGCTTTAAGCATTACTAGCACACAAAACTAATTTCACACAAATACATAATTACGTAATGTCATACAAACACATTCCAACATGGTAAGCCAGTTTGGCGCAATTTATCGCTCGCACTGATACCTTGTCTTTAGCCCTGAACTCTAAGGACAGCTCATTTACATGTTTGGAGTCCTCATGATCAATGATTCATTTTTGTTTCATGTGAAGTAATAAACTGATATATTTGTGTGTGATGAAGAAAATAAGTTGTATATATATTTTAATTATTTTCTTCAAATGTTTTTTTTTTCTCATTTTTAAGTATAATATATGATATTGTAATACTATAATATCATTTTTGAATACATGGAATCTTTAGTTTTCTTGTTGTAGACTATGATTTAAATTATTCTAGAAATGTTACTTTATTTTTTTTTTACAGGAACAGATCTATGCACATCAACTTCTTACGCGATAATATTGATCCTGATGAGTGGTTACTCAAAGTTATCTGTGGGGGAATCGAAATTCGCACGATCTATGTAGGACATTTACAAGCACGTGGTTGCATCTTTTCTAGGCTTAGTTCAGAAAGAGCTGGAACACGTTTTAATGTTAGAGGAACAAATGACGATGGTTGTGTAGCTAATTTTGTTGAAACAGAACAGGCAAGAAAAGTCTGACTTTTCTATTGTTCATAATTTTGATTTCTTATTGATATATATTTTAAATTCTTAAATTCATTATTAGGTAATATATTTAGACAACAAGGTTTGCTCATATGTTCAAATTAGAGGATCAATACCACTTTTTTGGGAGCAGCCTGGACTGCAGGTAATTATGTGAAATATTTTAATAAACTAAATTTACATTATGAACATTCATTTGAGAAATAAAATACTGTAAATTGTGTAATACACTAGTTATTCATTACTATTTTTATGTTTAATACTTTTCAATAATTTTGATTTGGATTGTTCCATGGAATGTAAAGGGAATGATATATTAGCAATAGCTTCAAGTGAATAAAGGTTTTCAAAAGAAATGATAGTAAAAAAAAGAAAAATATTTGAATTACAAAATATCTTTTTATATTGTTTTTTAATTTACTACAAATAGGGAAGAAAATTAAAAATATTTATACTGACGTGATGTAACAAATTTCATTGTAGCAACACATAAAAGAGACTTGCATACTGAGGAATTATTTTCTATAATTTTTATGATTTAAATTATTAGATCAAAATACTTTTGCTCTCTTTTTCATTTTGGTATTTTATATTATTTGGTATATTCATTTGATATTTCTTGGTAGACATATTACACAATTTGTCTACCAAGTTCCTTTGTCCACCTCTTAACTTCAGAAAGGCTGATATTAGGAATATTCATAAAAGCAGTGTCTAGGTATAGTGAAAGAGCCATGCATTACTAAATAAAGCCAACAAAGGATACAGCCTGCATTGAAACTACGAAATTAGCTTTCTTATCTTGAAAATGGCTCGAGATATGGGTAAAAGTGATTTATAAAGTAGAACATTATTGAGTAAGTATGAAAAGAATCTTGTGGAAATTGCGAAGGAAATAAACTGTTTAAAACGTGCATTATTTTTTTATGGTTTTCTACATTGACATTATGAAATTGGAACAGAATGAAATATGATTATCATCAGGGCAAAACAGGACACTGCTATGTATGCATTGCAATATTGCTTATGATTCTCAGTGGAGAAAACTCTGTGAATTGCATCCTTGTACTGATTGTCTTTACTTTTTACTGACACCTCACACTTGTTCACCTGAGACAACTATAAAAGATACATCTTCATTGGGTTTTAGTATGTTGATGCTATGGTCATGGAGGAGTTTTCCAAATCTGAGTATTGAGATAGTTTTAATATATGGTGAATGTGAATAGAAAGCATGATCAGCATCAAGTTTGTACCACAACATTCAACTACAAGCCCTCACTCTTCTTATAAAATCATCCTAATTTTTGTAAACATTGATTGAGACAGACACTGTATCTAATCATGCTCTATCTGCCAGACCAGATTTGAAAAAATTGCAAGTTCTATGGGATGAGGTATTAAAATAAGCCCTTGTATATCCAACCAAAATGTAGCAAATAAGAGTTATCAGTCAACACTATGGCCTCTCTAAAGGTCAAGTTTGTAAAATTCTAAATGAATTAGTCCCTCATCCATACTGACCAACGCCTAAATTGGCTTTAGTGGATGAGGATACCAAGCAACACCTCATATAACCCAATTTTGTCATCAATCAGATAAAAATATTGCCAACATTTTGAATACATATAGTGTGGATGGTTAAGCCATGCTTTTCATGGGATTGCTTATACAGTAGGCAAATCACTCGTTACTAGGTGCTGACAAATTTTAGATGGTTTATCAATGTTCAAGATGAAGTGTGGTTTGCTATTTATGCTTGGTGTGCAATATTTTACAAGGACAAATTAATGTTTACACAATATTTACATTGCTACAGAATGTAATACCTGATTTTGTAGAGAACCTGCCATTGTTTTATCTTAGGAATCTTGTTCAAGATACATACACACACATGATGGCGTGCCTGCTCACAAGAAACCAGTGAAACAGTACCTCATCAAGGAATTTAGGAATTATACAATTAGGTATGGTGGTGTCGAAGATTAGCCTTCACAGTTTGCATTCTGACTGCTCTTGACTTTTCTCTATGGGGATTACTAAAACAGCAGGTGTATATGACCAGGCAGAAATAATAATACAGCTGGTTTATTATATAATAAATATTTGTCATTTTTTATTTAACTTCATTCATCAGATCAAAGAGTTACACCAGGCTTTGTCCTCACTGCCCAGATAACACCCAACTGTCTCCACAACACATCTTCAACTGTCCAGCAATGCTGGCAAAGCTTTTTAACATCAGCATAGAGGATCCTGTGGAGCTTCTTTTTACAGATAAAGCTGCAGAGATCGACAGGGCTGTCTTCAACAGCTTCGGGGACATTAGGCTTTTTGCACGTATTTCATAGACACAACAACAACACTTTATTCACTATGAAATGCACCCTTATATTTTACTTATGTGGACATTTTTATGACATATAACCCATGTCAAAAAAGTTTACATACTTTATCCTCATCAAGCATTTATATGAAAATCTCAAACATTTCTAAGTTATTGGCCAGTGCTTGTATAATTGCCATGCATTTTGTAATCATTATGAAACCCAACTCAAGCATAATAATTAATGTGTTAATACAGTTTAACATTAATAAATAGTTAAAATCTTAGTATAAATGGTTAAAATATGAAATATCTTTCAACTATATATTTTTGGCATATTCTATGCTTCTAATTGCATGTCAGTTTCCTTATGATATAAATTAGCTATAATTTGATTTTTACTGTGTAACTTTATTTATATAATTGAAATTTGAATTCAGGCTAAGGATTAGCTGTTTTCTCCTAGTATTATCCCTGCATAAATATGCTCATTAAAAATTTGCATGACAGTTCAAATGGGCTTTTGCAAATTTGTATGGACAGTTGAAATTTGCTGCATTTGAAATTCACATTTTCTAATTCACAGGATTGATTTTAATTGTGACTTTGAAGTTTGCTATTATTTTATTCTGCTGTGTTGAGTCATTAATATTAAAAGTTATTAGTTTTTTTAGATTTTGCTTACTGAAAATTGAGAGGAGCATCATAAAAACTCGTAATTTTTGTCTGTATTTTAATAATCTTTAATTTGAAATTTGGTATTTTAAGTAACTGACTCTTGCTATCTAATTATTTTCTGAACTGAAAAAATATTCTGGAATTGATGGAAAGCTTTAAAATTTTATAATTAACTTCTATTTTATTCCATAAAAGTATGTGTTTCTAAAAATATATAATTATTCTTCTACTCAGCTTCATATTTTGTTCTGCTAAATTAGAAAGCAAGTATATCAGCACAATTGATTGTTTGAGTTGAAATGCAATTTGAATTATAATTATTTCGTTACAATATTTATTGAATTCATCTTCGTTTTATAAATTTTAATTGACTCTTAATTTAATTTTAAAATATTTAGGTTGGTTCTCACAAAGTAAGGCTTTCCAGAGGCAGTGAAGCGTCAGCTCCATCATTTGATAGGTTAGTTTTATTTTGATATTCTAGTATGAAAATTTCATTAAAATTAAATTATCTTTAAATGCATTACATTTTCTTATAGAATATCATATTAAATATAAAGATATTTAATATCTTCAAAAATTTATAACTTAAAATATAATTCATAAAATTTTATTATCTTAATGTATCTGATTTTAGCCAGTATTGATTTTATTGTCTTTAATATCTTGTTATATGTGACATTCATTTTTATTTTACAAATTTTCATAATTTTTAAAAATATCAACATAAAAAGTTTTAAAAATATTATTTTATGGCAATATAATTGTTAGTTCCTTTGAATTTCCATATCTCTTGATATATTCAAAGAAAATTTCAGATTATGTTACAGCAGAGTACAGCATTTATTGAGCTATAAAAAAATTACTATCCCTTCTATAATCTGCAGAATTAAGTAAAGAAATAGGACTTTGTAGAACATATATATATATGTGTGTGTGTGTGTGTGTGTGTGTGCGCGCGCGCGCGCGTGTGCGTGTGCGTGTGCGTGAAACTGTACTATGAAAATTTGTATTGTTATATATGTGCTACTTGAAAATAATATCAATGATAGTATTTAATATTACTTTTTTAACTTAAAATAGGTTGATACTAATCTGTGTTACTTGAAATGATGAATCATCAACCTAAATGTCGATATAAATAGAAATATATGTATGCATATGGGTGTTTGTTTTAGCTTAATTCTGAAATGCATTCAGCAACATTGATCAAATTGAATAAATAAAAATTACTGCCTTCAAAATTCTGTTAATGTAAGAGTAGGTTCTCTATTTAAAAAATAAAAAAGTGATAGCAATTAACATCTGTGGTGTAAACATTTTATTCAACATTGTAGAAATTTACAGTGTTTCTCATTATGCTTATTAATCTAGCTATTCTCATTCCTGTTATGGGTGTTTAAAGTAAGTGAAAAATGAAGTATCAAAAATTACTGCTGTTATTGCTTAGTTCATTGGGTTTTTGTGTAGACTGGAAGCATTTGTGATATTTACACTCCAAATTAATGACAAAAATATTTTTAAGAATACTTTAATATCCCAACTATAAGTGAGAAAATGAGTTTGTCAAAGCTATCAGAAGTAAATTATTGGCATCGAGTTCCTGGTTTTCAAAGCCACTGGACTGATAATTGTACTCATTGCTCCGTATCCTTCTAGTTTTTGCTTCATAAAATATTTCACAAGAAATGGGATTAAAATTTACACCAAATTATTTATATGTAATTATCTTTTTAAATTAACTGATACATTTTTTTCTATATTTGAGAAACATTTTAATTAATATGATTGAGAATTTTTACATATTATAAGAACAAATAAAAAAAAACTTATTTTATTGAGTTTGGTCATTTAAGCATGTAAAAATTTTTTTATATTGTATATTAAATAATAAATTAGTAAATAGAAAAGCAACCAATACAAAATGTTAAAAAAATATATTCTAAAATAAAAATGCTTGATCTTAATGTTAGAAAAGGAATATGTTAAAAAAATATTTATATAGCATTTGCAACTTATGTAACTACTTAATGTTATTATTAAACAATTTTTAAGAGCTAGAATAAATTTTAGATAAGTTTAAAAGAAGATCTGTTTTTTTTTTTTAACATCACTTTTCATGCTTATTTTGTATCAAAATTATAATTGTTAAAAATGTCATGTTTTCAATCAGAAAACAGTTTCAAACTGTAAATCATGGCATTAATAAAGACACCAATCTTTAATATTTGTTCCAGTAGAGATCTTTCTGATGACAAATTTAGTACTGTTGAAAATTTGTTATTATATTAATTGGTTCTCTTGATACAATTTACATGTTCAATTTTATTTTTCTCACACGAGGTTAAATGTAAAAGTGTAAGTTTAGTATGTATGTACTTATAAAGTAGTTTCCATTGAAGTAAAAAATGTGTCCTTTTTATTTGAAAAGATTCCCAAAAAAAATTTGTATTCATATTTAAGAGCATTCTTTTATTTTGATATACTAGCAATCTACTCAGTATTTTATAAAATGATATTTGGAACTACAAAGAGGATTAATAATTATTCAATATTTTTTTCCCCATTTCATTGTGAAAGATGGAAAAAACATGTTTGTTTATTAGCAGGATTTAATAAAACAGCGGTTATACTGTTTGTATTCAATGGTTAAAATAATTTTAAAGGACATAGATTATATTAATTTAACTAGTGGTATTATAAAACTCTAATCAAACTTTCTCGCTTTTAAATGAGGCTATATAAAAGGCTCTTGTAGATTTCAATAAGATATTGGGATACAATTTCTTTCATGTCTTTTATGCATAGAATTAATAGATAATAATGTGCTGTGTTATAGTGAAATGTAATAGTTTTCAAATTAAATAATTACAAATTTTAGTTATTAAGGGATATTGTTTCTTTTTTGCTAATTTTTTGGTTTCTTTTTAAAAATGTAGGAGGAACTTTCCATTCTGTATACAATACAGAAAAGTAAATATCATATGGTACCAAAAGGGCAAATCGTCACATCCATAACTCTGTAACAAAAAATAATGAGCTTCTTCACAAAGAATAATTAGTAATAAAAAATAATTTGTTGCATAATAAATAGTGTCTATGCAAACTAATCACTCTTGATTGCATCATAGTACAATGCTTGTTTTGCATTCAAGTATGTCTGATTCTAAACTGCACATCCATTTTTAGTGGTGCAAAGAACAGCATAAATTATTTGAGCATGTATTCTTAGATAATGTATGCTTCTGTGTGTCGCACCAAAATGAAACCACATTGAGACATTAGAAACACTACAGAGAAAATCTTGTAAGTTATTAACTTATTCATAACTACACTGATCCTGTATTTATGTAATGCTTGAGGTGGTATTGGGTATCACCTTTCACTCCTCTTAATATGCCTCAGTAGAGTAGTACCTATTTTTCATCCTATTCTCCTTGAAATTTATCTCTTACCTAAGGTCACATTTCATCATATCAATGCATGCACTTCCCAAAATTTTTCCCCGGACCCCATGTTTTAATATTTTGCTACATAGTGAACATATCTAACCAGTTATTCAAGAATGACAGCTCTCCATGTAACAATAGTCAATATTAACTTAAATAACAGTTGTCTTGTGTTAAGATATCAAATGGTGTTACATCCCAGCAATACATCAAAGGTCCTTACATTTAATACTGTGCTATTTAATAGAGTATTTGTCAATCGTTAAAGCAACACACATTTCATATTTATTATTCCAATTGCTGTAAAAAAATATTTTCATTCATCTAACATTTATATTGTGTGCAATCCAGAAATCTCATTGATTGTTATATTTCTTGCTCTACTTAGTATTAAATTTTTGATGGCCAACATTGTATATTTAAAAGTACACTGGTCATCATTTTCCAAGAATGTTGTAGAGAATTTGAGATCAATCAATAGTCCATTACCATATATTTTTCAATATATATATATATATATATATATATATATATATATATATATATATATATATATATATATATATATATATATATATATATATATACATATATGTATATATATACATATATGTGTGTATATATATATATATATATATATATATATATATATATATATATATATATATATATATATATGTATATATATGTATGTACATATATAAATTGTATATTAAAATTCTTAAAAAATATAAGTATCTTTATTTTAGTGAAATTAAAGATGCATAAAAAATTAATACATGAAAATGCGATTTTCCTTTGTTGTATACTATTGCGATGGTCATAAATAAATAAATATATATATATATATATTTTAATTTAGACATTTAACTCAAATTTTAAGTCGATATGGCGATCAAGTTTTCCTGAATTTACTTGGATCTAAAGAAGGTGAAGCTATGCTGAGTCAAATGTTTCAAGTATGGTAATTTTCTCTAGTATTTTCTTTTATATTTAACATTTGCTGCAAAAAAATTCATCTAGTATAATTACTTTTCTAAATTATAACTAGCTTTGTCATATTTTGATAATAACTTTAGTTAGATATCACAGTACTTTGCATATGATTTCTTCAATAGAAAAGTTTAAAAAAATCTAAATTTATCTTTGTAGAGATTATTTTGACAATGACTCTTTATGGATGATATATGCTCTAAAAAATTAATATCGAGTACAAAGAAGTTAATGCATGTTGAAAATTAATTCTATATTTTATTATTTAAACTAATATTTAAAATAGTGATGAATATAAAAATAAGCACTGTTTTGTTCATTTTTAATATCCAAGCATGAAATTTAATTGTCTGTTATAGATAAGCATGAAGTTTTAATAATTATTATTTGAAACAAAATTTTATTTTTGATGTTAAACTGCTATTGAAGATATTGATGAATATAAAAATTGAACTCTGTTTTATTCATTTTTGTCTTCAAGCATTATTTGTCTATTATAGATAAGCATGAGGTTTTAATAATTATTTTATGAAACACAATTTTAGTTTTGCGATTTAAAATATTAGGTAATGTGTGTTTATTTCTTTTTTAAAACTAAACCTTATGACGAGTTTTGATGTACATATTAGATGTGTTGCATTTCTAATTCCTGCAGTAATTGTTTTTCCATTACATTTCAGTTTAATAGCTTAAATTTAGATATTTTCTTTAAGGTATATATAAAACAATTCAGTATTAAAGAACAGAAATGTTAGCAAGAAAAGTTTATTGCATTTTCTTATTTATAGCTATTGTAAGTATAATGCATTACAGTAATAGATAATTAAGTATGAATTATTATAAATATGTTTATTTTAAATTTTTTAGAGCCATCACAAAGTTTCCAGATATAGTAAAAATATTCCATATATTGCCTTTGACTATCATGCACAATGTCGTGGAGGAAGGAAAGAAAACATTATTGTCTTAAAAAATAAAATTGCACATCAGTTAGAAAGTTTTAGCTTTTTCTATAAAGATTCTGATAGAATTGAAAAGTATGCTTTAACATTTTATTAATCTTAAAATTTTATGTGTGTAATTAATTAATTTTTTCTCTATGTAATTTTCATTTATTTGTTTCTTATTAACATGATTGCTATTGCTTCTTAAGTAATTTTGTAAATTGAATTAAAGGTTTCCTTTTTGTGAATCTTAAAATTTTAAGAATTTAACGTCATGTTTTTAATATCATTCACATTGACAGTTAATAATTTATGATTATATTTACCTATTATAACTTTTTAATAGGTCTCAAAAAGGAACATTTCGCACCAATTGCTTAGATTGCCTAGATAGAACAAATAATGTTCAGACATTTATTGGCTTAGAAGTAAGTACTCAATTTATTTTGAAATACTTTTTTGTTTTTAGCAATGATATTACAGCTAATAACATGGAATGTTATTTTTAAAATTGTACTTTCTTAAAATAAATTAATGCAATGCTTAATAATTTTATTACATTTGGAAAATATTTTTTTTAAATATAATTTCATGTGCATAGAAAATAAAGAATCATTTAAAATATTTCACCTTATTTTATTTGAAAATTGAATCCTCTAAGAACAATTTTGTATCATGAAAGCAAAAAATTATAAAGGTAAGTTAGTAATTAAATTACATGTGTAAGTTAAAAATGGTTGAAGTAAATAAATAAATTAAACATTGACTTAAAAATCTACTAACATAATATTCCTTGTGATAATGGGTTATTTTGTAATAGACTTCTATTTTTATAGCATTGTGTTTGGGTTTCAATATGAGTAAAAAAGAGTTATAATTCTTTTAAAAATTATTAATAATGTTAATTAATTTATCTTTATAAATTTGGAAAATTGAGCATATAAATATTAATATCCTTATCAACATTATAAATATGAAACTACAATTAATGAAGCTCTTTACATATCCTACAAAGACTAAAATTTCCTTAAAGCAATTAACTTTTAATATGAATCATTGTTTTGGTTAAACAATTTAAATAGAGAAACTCAACCAGATAAACATATTGGCTGTTTAATTAGTAATAACAAATATATTGAAAATAAAAGTTCAGAAATTTTTTTTCTATATAATCTATTTGTTTCATAACAGCTACTGTGTGGCACGGGTAAAAATTTATGCTCTTATTTTTCCATAATTGATTGTACATTCGAAGATAAATTTTGTAAGGAAACTCAAGTGCCTTCATTTTACTGCAAGCAAAGTTTTTTTTTTTTGCCTGTTAACTGACAAAATGGAAATTTTAGCTCGGTTAGAAGTTTTTGGCTTAGAACAGAGCTGGATTGTGATGGCAGTTGTTCTTGATGGTCTATTCTTAATTATTTTCTACCTAAAATTTATAGCAATAGTTACAGCAAAAAATTTATACCAACTTTCTGAGCAATAGTTTCCTCTTTGGTCAACTTTAAAATAAGGTCTTTTTTTATGGTCACTAATGGATTTCATTTCAATTAAAAAATTCCTTCCCATACTATAACTTCAATAAACATTTGACTTAAGAAACAACTTTCTGAAATAAGCAGTAAAATATCTGGAATATAAATTCCATTGAATGCATCTTCTTTTTTATGGAAGATTAATCACAATACTGTGATATAAGAAATCAAATAAACAATGTTATTTTTGATGGTTTATTTGATTTGGATATTGGGTATATTCACTAATTCATTATCAGAGCGAGGAAATATGTATATATTCTCTCAAAAATATATTGCATTTAGAAATAAAATTCAATTAGGAGAATACCTATTATGTAGTGATATTCTTAAGATAACTAAATGTTATCATATAGTGAGTAATTTTTGTAACTATCGTTCAATTTAACTTTCACACAAATTTTATTAGTTTTCTTTCAGCATTGCTGGCTTTGTGTCAATCAATGTGTGAAAATTTTCATTAATTTACATATACATAATGAAATTCAAGTAATACTCATGTAATGTATAAGTATTCTTTCAAAGTAGCGAATTTTGCAATTTAACATAGTGCAGATCCAATAAATTTTCAGAAGTCATTTGGTTAAATTTTAATCCATTTCATATGCAGAACCTGTTAAAACTGGTGAGTTACTTGTGGCACTTGTTACATTCAAATACCATTTTCCATGAAGTACCAAAAATACTGTGTTGTATTCATACCTAGTGGTTTAGGAAAACTACTCTTATAATGTAATAATATCAAATCTTTTTACCATATCATTGCAAACTATTTTATTCTTATGTAGCTACTAAACATATCAGACTAATTGTGAAAAATTTATAAGAAACTGCACATTTCTATGCCTGGTCTGTATAAACTAATGGTTCTGAAACTGAAGTATAGGGCAATTCATTCTGTATAAAAGCTTTTAAGGAAATGGGTGATTTATGAATTGCTTATCTTAATTAAATTTATCACTTTGATCAATATATTTACTCTATGTGGGTGATGAAACATAAGTTTTTTTAACATATACTTATGTGTAAATACTTAATTGAGATATTCATTTACCAATGCATTTAAATTTGTAAACATTAAGAATAATTTTTTTAAAAAAATTTTTCCACCTGAGAATATATTTTTAAATAAAAAAATTTCATTTTGAAATATGTCTATAAATAATTTTCTATATTTTTTTATATTTCTGCAAACTTTCTCACAGAGAAAAATTCATGTCTTTACTGTCATTATTGTTCACTTGCACTCTTTGTGCAAATAATCTAATAGGCTTTATTTTTTTGGCAGTTTTCATTATATTTAATTTTTTTTATTGTTTTCATATGAATTTCAAAATAACCTTTTTATTAAATTTTAGGTTTTAAAGCAACAATTACAAGCTTTATCTATTGCTGAACAACCACAAATTATGTCAAGATTTGAAGAAGTATTTAAGCAGATGTGGATACAAAATGGAGATCAAGTTAGTAAAATGTATGCTGGTACTGGAGCATTGGAAGGGAGATCCAAAGTATGTGCCTGAAATTAAATCTTTATTTCCTTACAACCCTGTAAAATCCGTATTTTTCCTATGTTCCTCATGCAAAATACTAATCGCAGTATCTCTTACAAAATAATTAACTTTTACCAATTCAGTAAAATTGAATGAAATACATTTTGAAATGTATTCAGAGTTCTTTACAAATTCCAATGCACATATCAGCGAAATGGTTTCAACAAATCTGCAGCTTATTTATATTACATATTTTTCAAATAGCAGAGCTACTCTCATTTTGTTTACCATATTGATTTTCGGTTGATATTTTGATTCTGTGGTAGCAGGTACAAAAAATCAATTTTACATCAATCAAAAGTTTGAAATAGTATTAGAATTCTGATATTTAGCATTTAAAAGAAAGCATTTATCTTTTTCTAACTTGTAAACTTAATTCAACTCTTCATTATAAAATTTTGCATTAATAAATCTCTTGTAGATAAATAATTCATCTCAAATTAAATCCATATTGACCAGTAATATTTAATGGATCTTTAAATATTTATTATTATTTTATTTATTAAATTATCATTTCATTTTTAAAATAAATAAAAACTAATTAGGGCTCTTGATACTGGTATTTCATTACTTGTGAAAGATCCTTTGTTACAGTCTTTTCTCTGGTTTCAAATTTTGCTTAAAATTCTCTTAATCTATTAACTGAGCATGTATTTTTTATCATTACTTAGATAATATCATAGCATTTAATTTTGCAAACTTGTGTCTTTTGCTAAAAAAAAAATCAGTTTTTATTATATTCAGATTCTATTTTTATTCTTTAGTTACACAAATTTTTTATATTATTCACAGTTCTTGCAGTTCAGACAAGACTTATTAAAATATTCTCAAAATTATTTAAAACAACTGTAGTACATTAAAAATCTATGGTTGTATTCCAAATCTTTATACAATCGATTGAAATAACTGTAATAACTGAAATTGCACAGTTTTTGTTTTAAATATAATCTTCAAATTGTTCATAAAACAAAAAAAAAAATGAGGACTGCCAGCACCTTTATCAATTCAACAGTCTATCAAATTTTGTTTTAAAATAAAAGGTGATAAAAAATCTGTTCTTGCAGTGATATATTATTATTATTATTATTATTATTTTTTTGGAAAAAAGAGACTATAATGTATTGCTGCCATTTACAAACTAAAATATTTTAAATGAATATCATGACTTAATGGCTGCGTTCAATTTTCTTATAATGTTGCTAATGTTGTCACAAGTTTTACTAACAACTCTAATTTGAGTAGTTTCTAAGTAACCTTTCATCTTACATAGTAACAAACTTTTTTAGGTATAAAGTCAATAATAATCTTTCTTTGCCAGTAGCAAACCTTTTTAGATATAAAATCAATAATATTTCTTTGTCATTTGTTTCAATGTCTAAAGGGCTGTTATTTTCACAATTCAAAACTTTTTTCAACAAGTCCTAAGATAAAGGATTTCTCTTTATCATTATTACCTTAATTATTATTTTTAAAAAAAAATAATTGTTTTTTTTCCTTCAAATTATGATATAATACTTACAAAGCTTCCTTTGTTATTTATAGTTTTCTATTGTTAAATTAAAATCTAAAATCGTGGAAGTTTATATATATATATATATATATATATATATATATATATATATATATATATATATATATATATATATATATATATATAAAGGCTTCTCTTCTGTTATTAAATAAAATTTTATATAACAGTATTAGCATTTGCCATTTATACAAATACGTTATCTGCTAATATTTTCCCCTTAATTTTGTTTCCAGATTTGCAACAATATAAGAACAGTAAAAAATATAATTTGTTGGAATTCTTAAAAACAATTGACTTGATAGTTTATTTGCAGTTTTTTTATTTCATCTTTCTACTTAAAGTGTATTATGTGCTGCCATGCTTATTTTTTATTAAAATTTTACCCTTTGAAGAGTATAAATTGATTTCAAGTAAAGTAAGTTACTTCAACAAAAATATTTTTTTCTAGTTATGATGTTGGGATTTTTGTAACATCTCATGTGTTTCATTTGTCTTTCCTTTCACAGATAAAGGAGAAATGCTATTTCTTTATATTTAACACAAGTATAATACAGTTAAAAAGCACAAATACTTTCTATACTTCTGCTGTATGAAAGTAAATTTTCCTGTGGCTTTCATGCATGAATCTTAAATAATATGTAATGAAATCAAAACTATTTTTGTGAATTTCCGATTTCTAATAAACATGTTTAATCACAAAAATCTTCATTTATAAGTTGAAAGCATCTTAAAATATTATTTTTATTGTCAGTTTTATCACTGTTTGTTTATTGTCAATTTTATTAGTTCGTAAATATATTATTATTGGAATGCCATTTATCATTATTCTGAGCAATGTTTACCGTCAATCTTTGCTTTGACATGATCAGCATTAAGCATTTTAGAATTAATGCTCGTTAAATATTATTTATAATTTCTGAAATTCTTCCCTTGATCAGACATGTGCTTAAAAGTGTAAATAAAATCTCAAAGCTTTTCATATGAATTTTATTTTATAATGATTAACCACTTTGTATCAAATTTTAAATTCATTTTTAGGTCAAGCTTGTTTTCCAATATTTTATATTTTCATAATAACAATAATGCGTTGATGAAATGTGAATCAGTTCAGTAGTACTTGTAATATAGTTGACGACTGCATGGAGTGTTAATATATTAAAGTTGGCAATTCTTAACACAAGTATTTTTCTCAAAATACAGCAGTATTGCATGTTAAATGTACATTAAATTTTTAATATTGTTTAATAGAATATATTAAACATGCTTTCGGTATTATTGCATTTTGAAATTCATAGGTTTTTAATTATATGTTTTATTTTCATGTAAAGTCAGTAGTTGAATATTTTTTTAGTTAAAGGACGGATCACGATCTGTTGTAAGAACTATACAAAACAATCTTCTGGACAGCAGTAAACAAGAAGCTATTGATTTATTACTTTTGGGTGGTTTACTATATAACGAAGTTGCAGAAAGAGCAAGATCAATTCTTCCTCCAAGCATGTTGAACTGTAAGTTTTATAGTCATTTATGGTCCAAAACATTAAAATAGTTTAAAACTTCAATATATCTTAAATATTTAAATATTTATTGCTAATACATTTGTAAATATATGTTAGTATAATTTATTTCTTTTGTTTCAGTTCCTGTTGGATTTTTGGAAACGTTATATAAACGAAAACAAGAATTTTCATCACCTTTTACAGTTAGAATTGGAGTCGCAACATGGAATGTTAATGGAGGTCAACATTTCAATAGCATTGTTTTCAAGCATCAATCTATGACTGAATGGCTGTTAGATTGTCCCAAATTATCCAAGAGATCTGGTACCTTATGCTATTTTATCATTGATCGTAATTACAATTTTTTGGGCATACTAACTTCATTTTATATTCTGTATTTTTTCTAATATTTTTAATTATTGAACCGTTTTTTTTTTGTGGATATTAAAATCATTGCATGATGAATCGCTACATCAGAAAATATTTATTGATTCATTTCATTTGTTTGAATATTATAATATTTACACTAAAGATTGTATTGTCACACCATTGTATGAGAAATACTTACTGCTGTTCAGAAAACTTGCAACACCACAAGTAAGTAATGAATTATTTAAAATTTACTATATGAATTATCTGTAATGAAACGTATCCATTAAAAAACCTACAAAATTTATTTTCTACATTAGATTTAAATGGGATTAAAGCATATAAAAGTGATTTATTAAAACCTACTTTCAGTCATTGCAGTGTGAAAGAATTACTCTTGGATCACCAGCAGCCAAATGTGCTACATAGCAGAATGAACAAGGCAGTGAATTTCCTGAGAAGACTTGTAGAATCATAAGGAAAAAGATTTTAATCATAAAATACTAGCACATGTTGGACTTCACATATCTACTGTTGTGTATATCTACGAACAGCGAATGGAACAAAGCTCTACTAACTGAGATGAGTATTGAAGGAACTGTAGGTGCACCAGTGTGATAATAAGTGTTTATCAATCTTAATGGAGCAGTATTAAAAGTTATAGCACTATATTTCAGGACAGCAATACATAGACCAATATCAAGAAGTGTAGTTAACCAAAGATTGCTGCAATGAGGACATAAAATTACATCCATGTTTAGAACTTCTCAATTTTTGCTACTGAAGTTCGATTTTTTGTGATAGAGAAAGGTAACACAGCACAGATCAACAAAGAACTGCGATTACGAGCTCGTTCGGAGATTCTTCAGATGGATGCGCTGACGGTAGCGAAGGTGATTTTACCTTGGAGAAAAACATGCTGATAAGTATGTTTTTTTCAAAATTTTCCTATACACGGAAATAACCTCATCAACGTGATTGTTGAACTAGACAGTTCGAACCATATTGTCGTTAATACCTTGTACAAATTGTTGCTTCACTCTTGCCATGTTGCACAATTGTTGCAGATTCTTTTTGCTTCAGCCTACAGTTTTCAGTTTCTTCTTTATCTTCCTTTTCATTTTTTTTAATCATTTGCAGACTTTATCTTCTCATGGAAGTCTTCATAGGTCAGTGGGTTCAAGTGGTAATCGATAAGGACGCTGATGTCTTCTTTTGTCATGTTGACAAATTCTTCCTTCCAAAGTTATCACTTAAAAAAAACAAGTTACCACCAACACAACACTAAAGTTCAGTATGCAAGACAACCAACAACATGGACAAGACTGGGGTGATACAACAAGAGAAGATGCTAGGTGAAGCTGTGATGATGAACAAGCAATCAACTCACAGGGATAAATGATCTTGTACTCTCATTGTTCAATGTCACGCGCCTTTATAAGAGCCCGTATACTCTGAGTGAACTCATCTCTTTGTTTGACAAGCATGGATCCTTCTCTCTTGCGCATCAACATGAAACAACACTCCTTTGCCCAATATAGCGGCATAAATGGTTGCATTCTTTTATTTTTATATTTTAATGAATATTTTGGAAAAACCCGCAAAGCACTGAAGCCGCAAAACATGAAGCACGAAGTGGCGAGGGAACACTGTACTGCTACTGTCTATTTCAGTTTAGAGTACTAATACATTTCATTCTCACACATACATTGATGAAGCTTATTTTTTCACTTTGTTCCCCTAAAATATATAAACTGACTTCGTCAATGCATTTTAAAAATTTGAGGCAGTGTGAACATCATTAGATTTGCATAATTCTAGAACATGTAATTTATATTTAGTGCACTAAGTTCTCATGGGGCTATGTACATAAATAACTGCAGTTTCTTTTATCCTACACATTATTTAACATTCCATATCTAGTCACGAGTTAACTTTTGCGATAACCACTGTTGCGCATTTTATCTTGCGTCAGAAATATATGGAATCGTTCACAAATGGTATAATGAGTGACTGAATATATGAAATGGTTCCTACCATTCTATATTGAATCAGTCATGGGTTAGAAGTTTATGTACAGTGCACTGATATTAGCATATTCTTTTTAATTTTGAATTCTTAAATGTTACTGATATATTCCTTGCATTATATGCAATTTCCCTATTAAATGTCATTGCATATTTCTTTGTGGTAAAGTTTATCTGAACACATTAATTTGCTTTTAAATTTTTTGAAGTATTGAAAAGTTAATCAAGACCAATGCCAAAACATTGAACCAGCTCAAACATTTTTGGTTAAAGATATGTTGATGCATTTTTTCTATTCTGATTTTATATAATATGATAAAACTGAGATGACAAATAAATGCTATAAGGAACTCGATATTGTTCTTTAAATACTATTCAAATTACTTCCAGCTTTGATGAATAGAAAAGCATCTACTTTAATTTACTGAGTACCTATCTACAAATATGAAGGGCAATTCAGAAGCTCAATAAATAATGTCTTTGAATACTGGTATATAATATACCTGTATTCACTTTATTTTTTATTTCCTTTCTTTTGCTTGCTTTTTACAAGTTTTCGCACAATTTGATTTTATATTTCAATTTTATTAATCTACATTTTATCTATTGCCTGTTTTTGAGTCATTGCTGCTAATTAACATTTAATTCTGAAATTCGATAAATCATTAAGTTATTTACTATAAATAAAAATATCATTATTTTGTTAATTTTTCATTTAGATCTTATAGCTGTATCTGATATTGAAAATGTTGATGTTGATATTTATGCAATTGGTTTTGAAGAGATCGTAGACTTGAATGCTAGTAATATTGTTTCAACTAGGTATGTTTCACAATTTTTTATTATCTTTAATATTTTTTAGAAAAGACATGACTTTGAACGCATATTTCAGTTTTACTTAGAACTCACATGTATGTATATGTACATCTCTATGCATGTATTCATTTTTTATTTTAATTAGTCTTATTATATTTCTTAAGTCTTTTGTTCATATTAGTGGTTTAATTTGTCTGTGTAATTTTCATTTTAGAATAACTTTTTAACATCCTTAGAAACTTTCTTGAAATTAAAAATGTTTGAAATTTTTGCAGAGTAAACTTTTCTTGTTATGCTTTATTTTAGAAACTGTTTAAAAATATGATGAGATAATAGCAATTTTTACATTTATTATACACTATCATACATTCGAATTGATGAATTAAATATTGTTTTGTATTGAATATAGAAATAGTTTTTAAATATGTGTATAAGAGTAGTGAAGTGGTATAGGTTTCATATTTAGTTTCTTTTATTAAAACATACTTACAAAAATGTGTTTCTTGATTCAATATATGTGAACTTTTAATCAATCTTAAGAAATAAGTTTAAAGAAACTAAAAATGTAAAGAGAAAAATGTAGGTTGTTTTCAGTGTTATAATAAAAACTTTTATCATTCCTTTTATGGCTTTCATTATTAAAATTCTATTTATGTGATTTTTACGATACAAATTATTTAGAAATTGAATGAGAATTATTAAGACTGAAATTATTTAGAAATTGAATGCAAATTTTTAAGATTGAAATTATTTAAAAATTGAACGAGAATTTTTAAGATTGAAATTATTAAGAAATTGGATGGAAATAAATTCCTGAATATATTTTGTTACCATTTTCTTATACTGAGCATAGATTGACATTATTTTTATAAAAAAATTTAGCTCTTGTTTCATTTAGAAATATTCCAGTAATATACTTTCTTACTTTAAAAGTATTCTTAAAAATAAATTTTCATTAGTTCAATAACTACTTAAATTAAAAACATGTATTATAGTTGTTTGGTTAGTTTTATATTAATGTGATTGAAGTATGCTCTGTATTTAATATCTTTTTAAAATAAAAAAACATTGAAATAAAGTAAAATTTGAGAACTTATGTGCTTATCAGTATATTTCATATGAAAACTTTATATGCTAAAATAAAGGTTCCGCTTAAATAAATTTTTTCCTTATTTGGAAAGCTCTTATCTGTTAAAAAAAATATGTCTCATACATTTTCTCTACTGATTATACAAATTAAATTCTTCCCTGAAATTTTTAAAATTTTCTGAATTAGAACTTAAGGCCTTGGTATTTGGAATTCTTATGCATGTTAGAGAAGCATGTTAAATTATCATACATAATTAACAAAAAATAAGAATATCAAGCATAACATTTTTGAACATTTGTGAAATATGATTATGAGCTTTGAACTTTATTTCAAGAAATATAAGAACCAAAATGAAAAATATATTAAAAAAAGTAAAGCAATAGATATTTTACATTTTATTTAATTTATATTTTTATTTTATAATTATCTATGTTATTAATTTTATTGACATTGTTTTTAATTTTATAAAATAATTTTTTGTGTTTTATTCATATTTTAATGTCGCTTGGGTTTTGAAAAAATAGAAAAAAATTACTTAAAATTAAGTTTTAGTGCAGCTTGTTCTTTTCTGGTTCTAGCACCCCAAAACCCTACCAACCATAGTATGTTAAAGTAAAGAGATATGAAAAATCAACGTATTTCATCATAGAGTTTTCTTCAGAGAATATATATCTAACTATTGTCAACATTGTGCATTTTTTATTAATTGAAAGATAATCTTTCTTAAACATGGTCATTTATGTTTTTTATGTTTATGCATACATATTATATATACAAATTTTGCATATAAACCTATTATGTACAAGTTCTTTGACAACTGCGCTCTTTCCTGACTATAAAATTTTATTTACAATTGAAAGTTGCACTGATTAGATTATGTTCATTGCATACATATTCTATTCTTATACAAGGGTACTCTGAAATTTTTGAGATACACGCACACGAGAATTTACAAAATAAAAATAACGGTTTAATTTTAATGTACAAAGTATTTTAACACAGAAGACGATTTTTTACTGAATTACTTCAACTTGTTTAGCGTGGAATAAATATTAAACAGAAGAGAAAATGAAGTTGACGCGAGAACATTTTCAAGCTATGATTTTCTACCATTTCAAAGCAGGATTAAATCAAGAAGAATGCGTTTAACGGTTGCAATTAGTATTTGGTGATGAATCTCCAGCTCGTGCTACTGTATTCAGATAGCTTAGAGAATTTAGAAGAGGTCACAATTTTCTTCAGGATTAAGAACACACAGGAAGGCTGCCGTCGGCAGTAATCCCAGATAATGTGTCTGCCATACGAAAAATGTTAATGGATGATAATCGCTGTATCTATCAAATGATACAGAAGGAACTTAACATTGGATCCGCAACCATACACAAAATCATTCATGAAGAATTATATATGAAAAAAGTAGTTTGCCTTTGGGTTCCCCATAATCTAACTGAGCATCAAAAAGAGGAGCGTGTCAGAATCAGTAAAGAATCTCTTAATATGCTGAATGATAGTGGCCACCGCATCATTTCTAAAATTGTGAATGTGATCTAAAGTGATGAAATGTACATAGTTTTTTGACGTTCCAACACGTCAAGAAAGCAAAGTATGGGTCTTTGTAGATGATCCCACGCCGACAATGATGAAAAAACAACACGCACTGAAAAAAGTGATGCATGCCGTTTTCTTCAGAAGTACGGGATTGGTCAAAGCCATCAAGTTGGAAGGATAGAAGACAGTAACAGCAAACTGGTATACCACTAAATGTCTTCCAGAAATTCTACAAGAACTGAATGTTAGGGGACTAATGCTTCACCATGACAATGCATCTTCATATACAGCCGGATTAACAGTTGAGTTTCTTAAACAAAAACAAATTAAAGTGATCAAACATCCACCGTATTCACCTGATCTCGCTATGTGCGACTTTTGGTTATTCTTTAATCTCAAAAAGAACTTACGTGGACGTCGTTTTCCTTCAGAAGAAGAGATTGATGTGGCTATAAATGTATTTTTTTCATCTATTCGAAGAAATGAATGGCTTGAGGCATTTAATCTGTGGAAAATTCGTCTACAAAAGTGCATTGATGCTGGAAGAGACTACTTTGAACACACCTAAAATTTTGTAAGTATAACTTTAAAAACCTAGTTGTATCTCAAAAATTTCAGTGTGACATTCGTATCGTATTATCTACGATTAACTTGTGATGATTATAATTATAAAACCTCCAAAAAAATTTTTAAATAATTGTTTTACGAAATTTATGTATTTTATATTTTTCAGCTCACAAAGCCAAAAAGAATGGATGGTTGAACTTCAAAAGACAATTTCAAGAGACAATAAATATATTTATATTACATCGACACAGCTTGTTGGAGTATGCCTTTTTTTGTTTTCTTTGCCAAAACATGCTCCTTATATAAGGTAATATATTTGAATATATAGATGTTAATTTCGTAAATTTTCAAGCAATTAAGTGAAATTACTTTTAAATCATCAGATTTATGTAAATACTGAAATATCTAAATTAGAACAAAGGTATTTTCTTTCAAATATTTATTAATTAATGAAAAGTTAAATTTTTAGAAAGTAGATAAATCACACATTTTAAATATAAATATTATAACAATTATTTAAATATTAAGTAAAAACAAGAAAACATTTCTTATTCAGAATATTGAGACATTCTGTTTTTCTAATTATGAAGAGTTATGTTAAAACATTCAATGATTTATATGTATTAACACCTGAGTTATCTAATATTAGGTCTAACAGAAAGTTCTGTTCATTGATTGATGTTGTTAAAACTATATTAGAGTGATATATTTTTCTGACATGGGAGATCGCAAAAAGCTTAATTCAGCTCAGCAAACTATTTCAGACCATATTCGGAAGATAGGATTAGTACGGAAATATACAAAATGTGTGCCAAGTGAATTAAGTCAGAAGAATTTTGATGACCAAGTCATCATTTTCTATCTCTGCTTGTTCAAAACAAAATTGAGACATTCTTGAACCAGATTATAACTTGGTATGTAAAGTGGATTATCTACGAAAACAAATCGTAAGAAAAAGGGTATATTATGCAGAAAACCTAGCCCTTCCAACTATTTATAGTTTAAGAAGAGAATGTTGTGTATGTGATATAGGATATTTGAGGACCAATACATTATAAGCATTAAAAATTGAATGAAAAGCTGAATTCAGGAAAGTATTGTCAGAAACAGGATAATTTAAAGGGAGCAGTCCAAGAAAAAAAAGATGGCTATGTTCCAAAAGAGAGCAGTCTAAGAAAGAAGCCAAGAAAAGACTTTGCCAAGAAATTGCAGAACTAGCCTGGGAAATTCTATCCCATTGATCATATTCCGCAGAATTATCACTCTCTGAGTATCATTTATTTCTGTCCTTGCAAAATTTTTTGCACAACAAAAAATTCAATATTGAAGAAAATATCAAGTACTGGTTCAGTTTTTGGCATCCAGATATAAGACATTTTGTTAAAATGGCATATACAAATTGCCATCACACTACCAAAAAGTTGTAAAAAAATAATGGCAATTAAGTATATTATTCAATAAAATTTATTCAAAGTATGAAAAATTTATTCTTTTGTTTTATGCTAAAAATAGACAGAACTTTCCAGTAGACCTAATAGTTATTAGATAAATTAAACTAATAAGTGAAAATTTTTGTGCACTTTTAAAACGACAAAAAATATGAAGGAATTTATGTTTTATAAAAGATAGCCACATACCTTATTTCATATCATCATTAATTTTTTAAATGCATTAGTAGCCTAAACCAATAGTTTTATTGAAATGTGAATTTATATGTTCTGGATAAATGTACTTGACAAACGTACTTAATGTTTTCGATGAATATATCTTGCCTCAATTTGTCCGTTTTTGGAGCTTGAGCCACAGAACCCAACCAACCAACTTTGGATAAATGTATCAACTTGTATGCATTGGCAGCATGGTTTTCTGAATGTATTGCCAACTCTAGCAGACAAGTGATAAAATTTTACAGATTGTCAAAGTAGTCTGAAATTAGCTTGCTTTCAAGTTTCTTGAGAATGATTTGATTAGATATCTTTAAATATATAATGTATGTATATAAAGAGCCTTAAGGAAAAAACTAAAATTATTTCCATTGATTGCCTCATTTTTTTAAAAAGAATATTTTTATTGTGTTAATTTAAGAGGAGTTGATTTCTTTAATTTTTATCCATTTTTAATTTAATTTGATTCTAACAATGAAAATTATTGAATAATTGATTTAAGTTACTAAAGATTAATAAAGTAAATATATCCTTTTTTTAAATGTGCAAGTATTCTTAAATATTAGAAATTCAATCAATCACCATCTGTGCTGTTTAAATTCTTTAACTGTTTAACAATTCATGTTAATAAATATTTTATTTAAAGTATTTCTTAACAGGAATTGTTAAACAGTTCAACATTATATTGCAAATGTTTCTATTTACTATAATATGCATTTACTAATATTGAAATGCTATAGAATCGTTTTAATTACAAAGCAAAAATTTTATTGTAAATAAATTGTGCATTTCTGCTCAAGCGATGGAAAAATTGCACGATTTTAAAATTTTAAATGTTGAAAATTTGCTACTGATTTATTTAGAAAAAATATGCAAAAAATGTTTGAAAAACCAGTCAAACTATCAAATTCAAATAAAAGAAAAAAGTTGTTTCCTGTGGTTGAATTGTTTATGGTTGGCCACAATATGTATTTGAACTCTGGAAAGAAC
This sequence comes from Latrodectus hesperus, assembly GCA_037975125.1. Taxonomy (NCBI): domain Eukaryota; kingdom Metazoa; phylum Arthropoda; class Arachnida; order Araneae; family Theridiidae; genus Latrodectus; species Latrodectus hesperus. Next base: position 22,802,605 of record CM075854.1, read on the forward strand.
TCATTGAAGTACAGCTACTCTTTAAAATGTTAAAATATTCATGAATAATTAATTGCATTAGATTCTCAACACTGATTGATTTCAACACCCTATAAATTTTAAGTTGGAATCATTGATTAGAAATAATTTCTGTGCAAAGTGACTTCCTGTCATTTAATAATTACATGTATAACAATTGTTGTTATATATATGTGTGCAAACAAAATGGCTAAGTTGATTTCGTATTTTGCATTCTGTTTTATCAAAATTAAGTGGTAACTATTTTCTGTTAATTTTTAAAAGTTTAAATTTTTTTCAATTTTTATTGTTTACAAATAATTGTTTCTTTACTTTAAACTACTTTTATTTTTCTTGTACCTTTAAGAGATGTTGCTGTAGATGCTGTAAAAACAGGCTTAGGAGGTGCTACTGGAAATAAAGGTGGTGTTGCCATTCGGATGTCTTTATATAACACATCCATGTGTTTCGTTTGTGCTCATTTAGCTGCTGGGCAATCACAAATTTTTGAACGAAATGCTGATTACCAAGAAATATCTAGAAAGTTATCTTTTCCAATGGTAAATTGTGTTATTTAATTTATTTTAATTATTTAAATCATGTTTTTTAGTCTGCCTCATATTATCTTTTTATAAATATAGGGTCGTAATTTAGATTCCCATGATTACATTTTCTGGTGTGGTGATTTCAACTATAGATTAGATTTATCAAATGAAGAGGTTAAGAAGTTAATAAAAGCAGAGAACTGGCCTGCTCTACTTGCTGCTGATCAGCTGCTGAATGCTCAACAAGCTAGGCAGGTAAATAAAATTCCAAGTAATTTAAAATGCTTTTCTAATCATTTAGTTTCTTTAATTATATGTAATTAATATAAATATGTTGAACATATTTATTTTCTATTTATACATATATTTAATATGGGCAAATATATACTTCTTAAATGCAAATGCTTATAAACAAATAGAAGTTACTTTTTAAATTTTGCATTTCAAAACATGTACATTTTATGTAATAAATATTTAAAAAATTGATTCATAAGTTGCATTTTGTGTTATTATTTTATTAATCATAAATAATTTATTAATAATTTAAAGGAAATTTCTAGCTTAATATTTTCTGAAAAATCCTAGAAAGACTACTAAAGCTTTATCGTTAAATTATCTTAGGGCACTAAATTCTTTTAAAAATTTGATCAAATTGACAAAACAATCTATGAAAGTTCATATCATTAAAGGAATATATGAAAACATTGTATTTTTAATGTTAACCAAACTGTTACTCCATGCTTTTATGCATACATTTTTGGTCATCATTTGTTCTATCTTTCAGTTTCTTTATAAATATAATAATTCTCTAATCTAATTTTAAGAAAATCATTGTTTCAATGTAATAATTACCTTTAAATTGTTATTTGATTAGAACGCATAGAGTATTAACTAAATGTTTCGCCATTGTTTAGGTATTTTTTACAACTATATACTTGATAAGAAAATTAATCCTATATTAGTAGCATATAAATCAAGGTAATTGTATTTAAAAGTTTAAAATGGTTTTTAAACATTCATTACCATATTCAAATACAAGACTTCAACATAAATAGTATTTTTTTCACTCCTTCAGCTGCCCAAATGAAAGGTGAACCTCCTTTGATTAGTCAACATTTCAGTTGTTCATTGTTGTATGAAATTAACATTACACTGTTTAGTAGGCTGCTTATAAGAAAATTGTCACTAGTTTTATGTAAAAATCAAAGTGAAAAATAAGTTGAAATTTTAAAAATGTTTATAATTTTCTAACTTGAGATACTATACTTCTATAAACTTTTTTCAGATTGCAATTCACATTACCAATATTGATTAAAACTAATGTAAAGAATTCGAAACTATATTGAGACATAAAATATGTTGTATAATAATTGACATTGATTGAGTAATTGCCAATATAACCCTATAAGGATGATGTTGATATGGTTATGACTTTATTTATAACATATATCCAAAAAGTTAAGTCTGTAAGTAATATTTTTCATAATGGTCAAAAATTCCACGCTAAATAAATAGAAATCATTTTAATGTTTCCTATTTTTAATCATTTACATAAGAGAAGTGGGTCGATCAATCACTAGTAACTTATATTTCTACGACCTCTCTCTTTTTTAATATCAGTTTTGATTAATGTGCACAGATATATTTGGCCAAATCTAATTAGATATTTTAAATATTTATAAAGTCTATTTATATGATTTATAGACTGATCTGAAAGACTGTTTAGCACAACTTCATTATAGCTTTCAACCTTACTTTTTTATAGATGTATAAGATTAATTGGTAATTACTACAACATTTTTAAAATGTTTCTCTGATCACTTTTTTATAAAATTTATTATTTTTTTTACATTTTATTATTTTTGATAATATTACTCGTTACAAATCTCACAAGATAAAACTATCTTATTTAGTTTTAAAGCTATCTTTATAACCTAATAAGTATCAGAAGGAAATGCTTAAAAGATAAAGCTGTGATATTTTAAATACTAATGTGCACATTGTTTTGTTTAATATAGAGAAGTGTTGGCACTACTCTACAAACCTAAACAAAAATAACAGGGATGTCACTTTTATATCCTGATGACTGATTTATGCCATGAAAAATTGCCAAGTTGAGATTTCATTTTAAAAATTATATTTGGAGGAAAATATTTTATTAAGACTAAAATTTCATTTCAATCAATATGTGAAAGTAATTCAGTTTAAAAAAAAACGTTCATGACTTGTTTTATCCAAAATTTAACTGGTCTTCAGAGTGAGGTCTAACATACTCATCACAATTTGAGTACTACTGTGATAAGACTGTGTGACGCCACCACCTTTAGATATCTTAAAGTGTCTTGTGTAAAATTGGACTACTGAACGCAAAGCAACTATCACTATATTTTTAATTGAAAACACATTTATTTTCACTTTAGTTCTAAAAATTATTAAATATGTGCAGACAATAGTTAATAATAAGCTAATAATTAGCTTTGTTCAAATGAAAGGTGTGAAAATGTGTGCAGCATGTATAGTTTGTGGTGTGGCCAAATGCGTTCAGAGAGTATTTAGTGAGCAAAAAGAACAATATTCCCCCATAAAATATTGATGAAAGTAGATACAAAATGGATGTAAAATTATAAATAATATAGTATAACTTTTTAATTATGAGAGAATATGTTGATTACTTCACATTTAGGTTATAAAAGACAAAGTTTATGAACCACAAAAACATATATGAATAATAGAAATGAAAGTGCTTTTAATTTTTTGTAAAGTAATAAGCTATTAATTCAATATTACCCAGCCATGTGTAGATTAGAATATGAAGTAGGAAACCTTTTTTTCCAAAAGAAGAAAATATCTTCCTTGAATAGATGAGGGTTTTAGAATAGATGAGAATGTAATGTGTAAACTACAATGTACTTCAAACCTTGCTTTTGGATTTTTAATCAAATAATTGGAATTGCTTTTGTAGATGTACTTGTTGAACTGTATATGTAAAATGTGTTTCATTTAAACAACTTTTGAACTTTCAAGCAAACTTTATTAACTAGACCTACTGGAAATAGATTTTTACGGGTGCTTTTGTGTGGAAAAGATTTCAGAAATTAAATTATATATAAATAGTTTACTATGAGTTTTGATCATATGATAAAAGGAATTGAGAATGAGATATACTTAAATATAATATGAAAGAAAATTTCATGATTTGGACACATAAAAGAGTCTTTAGTCAGTCTAGGGTAAACGGTTGTTTTCTTATAGGTTGAAAGTCTCTTTCATTATTATGGATGTTGTTATCACCAATGACAGAACAATGTTAAATTGGAAAGTTATAAATGTGTGTGTTATCATGATTTAATAATATTAGGAAAGTCAAAACTTGTGAAAAGTGCTAATCTAATAATTTATTCAAAAATTACCAAACTTCTTTAGAAGAGAAAATGAAACAGAATTTCCCTGAGCCCAAAGAAAATGAAATCGTTTTTCCGTCAAATAGTATTAAAACATCGCTATTCCAAATTCTAGACATAACATAAAACATAATGAAAAAAATCATTCAATTTTGAATTGAACTTTGATACATAATTTTGTAAAAGAAACTAATTTTTCTCATCGAAAGTTATTACTTTACAATATAATTAATTTATAATACCAGTTAGTTATATTGTAAAACAGCACAAAACGATCAGTAAATATTTTAATTTTAAATTTTCCGTCTCAACAAATTTTTAAAGTGTGATAAATGTCTTCAATCATTAGGAATTAAAATGAGTGTTCACTAAATTTTTAATAAATTCACAAAATATCTCTTTAATAGCTCAGAAATATGACAAGAAAAAATATCAAATAATATATTTGTTTTGGGCCACACAAATGAAAATATTTGTTTTTCCTTGATTATGATTTATATTTGTCCTACTTGTAATATAAATTCAAGAAGTCACTAAAGTATTTTTAATTAAAATATATTAAAGCACTTATTCAAATCGTGTGTAAATAAATGAAAAATGTACTATTTTTGAATAAGTTATACCTATTAAATCTTGTTAAAATACGTTTTGATTTCATTTTATAAATTAATTTTGCATACTTTAAAGTGAAAATAATGCCGCTTTTCTTTAGATTTAACATAAAGATTAAAATAATCAATTTTAAAATATCTTAAGTTATATTGCAACAATTTCTTTTCCAATCCAAATGAATTGTATACTCTTATGAATCTATGTTCTTGTTTTCTTTCAAATATATTTATGTGCTGAAATGCTCTCCAGATGCATACATTTCTTGTACAATAATTTAAAATTCTTAATAATTATATAAATGTGGGTTCGTTTTTCATTATCAGGAAATAACACATTATTTTTAAATGATTTAATTATGGTTTTAAACAAAATAAGAAAATCTATTTACAAATGAATATTAAATCACAATCTAACGTCATTTCAGTTCAATTCAAAGTTAATTATCAGTTTATTCGTCTTTACATCTCTTCAGCTCGCTCTTCTCGTCGTTCCCCCTTTCGTCTCTCTATTCTGCATGTCCGGCGGCAGACTCGATGTGAATGGCCCTGTGGTGGCGCTTTCAATCCCACATAAATGGTAAACTAAATATGGGTCTGAATATGTTATGTTTTAATGCATTACAGTAAAATTCAATTGTTGACTATATGTATACAATTCAATAGAAGATACGCAGTACAATATATACAGTAATAGAAAGTCAAAAAAATAAATATTGCACAACCATATAATGTTTTGAACACAAAATACTGAACAGTAGTGGCTATAAAAAATGAGCATTTTATAATTTAGTCATAATCCAAGAAAGTAGTTAAGATTTTTATTAAACAATAGCTGATATAGCATTGATAAGAGATACTTAATTTAAAAACATGCGTTCTGTTTTTATTTTCTAGTACTGTAGTTTTACTCTTCAGAATTTCCCTGTCATAGAGAGAAAGCTACTAAAAGCCATTTTAATGCAAAATTCTACCTCAATCTTGAGGAGCATTTGTTTTATTCAGGTTTAATTTTGAATTTTTTGTATGTATGTAAAATAAAGGATTTTTATGCTAATTATGACTTGTATATTACTAAATGTTTTTGAAATGAAGATTATTATATTAAAAGCAGACCCTGTTTTTTTACTTCTTGGACTTTTTGCCATTATTTATGCACTGCTTTTCTGCATGTATTCTTATAATTGTTTATCTTAGATAAAAATACTGTTAATGTTATTTATTTTTCTTTCTAAGGCTTTTGTAGATTTTATAGAAGGTCAAATAAAGTTTCCACCTACCTATAAATATGATATATTTTCTGATGATTTTGATACAAGCGAAAAGAATCGTATACCTTCATATACAGATCGTGTACTTTTTCGAAAGAAAAAAACTTCTTATGGTGAGTTCAGATTTTAAATTTATATTCATTTTTTAGCGTATATTCTCCTAGATTACTTTTTTCTTATTATTTGAAATTTTTAGAGGAAACTGAGTTTTGTGACAAAGTAGCATTTTACGGAAGGGCTGAATTGAAGACTTCAGATCATCGGTAACATTATTTTAGATGTTTTTATTTTAAAAAGGTATATGTAAAATTAAGTTAATTCGTTTACTCATGTGAATTATTTATTAATGCATGCATTGATATGCTATGACTGAAATAAGTTTTTTTAAAGAAATTACATACAGTGTAAATACTTTGAATGTAAATAAACATAATTCCCTCGATAACAAACAATAACAATATTTATTTAAGCATGATAGCTCGAATCAGAACGCGGACTATACCGCTACAAATACAATTCCCTTCCTTTCTCTTTTTAAATCAAGTTTTTCAGAGAGAAACAAGAGCGTAGGAGGTTGCCATAATTGGCGCACTTTATCGCCTTTTGAACAATTTTTCAAGGCGGCAACATCCCGGCCCCCGTGGAATGATTAACATTCAACAACCAATCAAACACACACACAAAATCAAAAATATGATTTAACAATTCTAAGCAATATTCTAACACAATAATATACATTACATTGGTTTAGGTTCAGCAAATAATATTCATAATTAACACACAGGTTCAAGTACTAAATGGTAAGAACAATTATATTAATGCAATTAAACAATACAGAAAATAATAATAAATAACATTCAGACTACAGTGTTATGACAGTACAATAATTCTAATCAGTATTTACAGGAAGTATGCACAATTTTGTAATGGGTCTTTTTAAAACCCCATGAGCAGTACGAACATTGACCACTCTGACACAATTGTCAGGGCCATGACAAACTTCTATTATTCTCCCAAGAAGCCACTGGCATTGGGTAGATTAGGCTCCTTTACTACTACTAACATACCTAGGCTGACATTAATTTTTAAAAATTTCCATTCATTGCGATTTTGAAAATGACTCAGATATTCCAAGCTCTATCGCTTCCAAATAATCTGAGTCAGTTTTTCAACTTGTTTCCACCTTGATAAACGATTGATGGGATAATCAACGATATTTGGTTCAACAATTGTATTTATAGGTCGCTCAATTAAAAAATGACCTGGCGTTAAGGCCTCTGGTCATTGACATCTGATGACATCGGAGTCAAGGGTCTTGAATTTAGGATTCCCTCGATTTCCGTAACTATGGTAAGAAATTCTTCATAATTGAAATTGGCATTTCTTGCACCCCTAAATAAATGGTACTTAAAGGACTTAACTCCCGCTTCCCAGAGTCCTCCAAAATTAGGAACTCCAGGCGGAATAAAGGACCATTTAATTTTTCAGAGGTTAGGAACTTACCTAGTACTTCATCAGGATGGCTTATTAATCCATGCAATTGTTTTAAGTTCTGACTGGGCACCCACAAAATTTTTTCCATTGTCGGAGAACAAGATCCTACATTTGCCACATCGGGCAAAGAATCTTTTCAATGCTGCAATAAATGCCTGTGACGTTAAGTCACAAACTATCTCAATGTGAATAGCCTTAGTGGCCATGCGGACAAAAATATCAACATAAACCTTATGAAATGTACCTTTTCTTTGATTTCTATACCTAATAAGGAATAGTCTTGCAAAATCTACATCAGTATTTGTAAATGAAGGATTTACTGTAACTCTCTCCTGAGGAGGATTTCCCATTAATTGCTCTATTACCATAGGCTTGTTTTTTGTACAAATTACGCAATTATGTACAAATTTCCTTGTCAGGTTTCTGCCATTTATAGACCAAAATTTTTGTCTTGTGTAATACAAGAGAGTTTGTGGTCCAATATGAAAATATTTTTTGTGCAAATGTTCCATAATTAAATAAGTTAGCTTACTTTTTGCAGGAAGAATAATTTGGTGTTTTTTCTGGTAACCTATATCGGAATTTTGAAGACGCCCTCCAACCCTGATGACACCGTTTTTATCACAAAAAGGATTTAAGGAATTTAAAGAATTTTTACCTGGAAGGGGTTTACTTCCCTTTAAAGCCTTATACTCCTCTCTGAATTCTTCGAGCCGAGCTGGCAGCCGAATGGTTAGCGCTCTTGCCTTCGGTTCAACATTTCGTGGGTTCGAATCCCACCTTGGGCATGGATGTTTGTAGTGGTTCGGAATCCACTTTAAGCCGTAAGTCCCGGTCTAATTAGCCCTCGTGTGCAAAAAATGACCGTTGAGCGACAAACAAACCAAACCAAACCTGAATTCTTCGAATTGATCCATGGAAATTAATTTTATTTCTGCGAAATGAAATTCTTCACTGGAGATCTGCCCATAACGCTTGTTCTCCCTTGTTCTAATATTATGAAGAAATCTGAGCCGAGCTGGTAGCCGAATGGTTAGCGCTCTTGCCTTCGGTTCAACAGTTCGTGGGTTCGAATCCCACCTTGGGCATGGATGTTTGTAGTGGTTCGGAATCCACTTTAAGCCGTAGGTCTCGGTCTAATTAGCCCTCGTGTGCCAAAAATGACTTTGAGCGACAAACAAACAAACATGAAGAAATCTGAAACGGAAACTTAAAATTCTATAATTAGTTTAACATAGTTATTGGTAATCTTAAGTATATGACCTAAAGCTGAATTTTCTATTGTAACAGTTTAATTAATGTTCTCGGATTGTTTCAGTTCCCTCGAGTACTGCTTATTGTCCACAACAGATTCTGGAATGCTAGTCTCTTGTAATTGAGTGGCTTCCTTAAGAAATGCTGGTCCAGTCCACCACAGGTCTTTACTTATGATGTCATCTGAAGCTAAGCCTCTGGATATCAGATCTGTTGGGTTCTCCTTTGAGGACCCATGTCGCTACTGACAGTTCGCAGTGAGCACTTCTATGGCTGTTACTCGATTACTGACAAATGTTTTCAATTCGTGAGCTGATTTTTTTATCCAAGCCAAAATGATACTGGAGTCGGACCACAGAATTGTGGTACAGTCCTTGATGACTAAGGCTTTATTAACCTTCTGCATAAGTTCAGCCAGCAGCAATGCTGCACAAAGTTCCAATCTAGGAAATGTGATCTGTTTTGCCGGAGCTATTCTGGATTTACTGCACAGAAGGTGAACTGAAATAGTTCCATCTGATAACTTGCACTGCGCATAAATAACTGCACCATAAGCAGCCGTAGAAGCGTCTGCAAAACCGTGAATCGTAACATTTCCATCATTCCAACAATGTCTTGGAATAACTAAGGTTTCTAGTTTTGGGAGAAGTGACACAAATTCTGTCCACCGTTCTAAAAGAGCAACTAGAAGGGTAGCATCCCAATCTGCATTTAAGAGCCAGAGTTCTTTCATGAACAATTTTGCCTTTGTCACAACAGGAACAATAAGTCCTTTAGGATCGAATATTCTCGCAATGTCTGACAATATAGAGCGTTTAGTGTAAGTGTCTCTATGTTTAATTGTAACCTTGTATGAAAGGCAATCAAGTTGAGGTTTCCACAATGCACCTAGAACCTTAACCGAATTAATTTTCTCAGAATCTTCGAAAGAATACTGTTTACAACTAGTGATACCTTCGAGAAGACTGTCATCGTTAGAATTCCATTTGTGAAGGGACATACCTGCCCGTGCAAGTAACTGGACAAGCTGGAGTAGTAATTGTCTTGTTGATTCCCAATCATGTGATCCCGTTAATACGTCATCTATATAAAAGTCATCCCTTCCAACTCTAGCAGCATCTGGAAACGAGGTTTCTTCATCATCGCATAACTGTTTAAGCACTCTCGTGGCAAGGTAGGGTGCGGAGGCCGTTCCATATGTCACAGTATTAAGCCTGAATGTTTTAACTGAAATGTCTGGACCTTCCTTCCAAAGAATTCTTTGTAAATCTCTTTGCGATGGATAGACTAAAATTTGCCTATACATTTTGCATATATCTGCCGAAAAAACAAACTTATGCTTCCTAAACCGAAACATTATGGAAAAAAGATCTTGCTGCGGAATTCTACCTAACCTTTGCAGCTGATTGAAAGATGTACCTTTAGATGTAGGAGCTGAGGCATTAAAAACAACCCTCAATTTCGTTGATTTGCTTTCAGGCCGCAAGATTCCATGATGAGCATGTAATATACAGTGTTTGGGGTTCGATCCTCTGATACCTCCTCCATATGATTTAGATCTTTATATTCTCGCTAGAAATCTTCATATAATGATTTCATTTAAGAATTTCGCTCTAACTCTTTGCATAAGGATTCTAATTGCTTAGAGGCCAGTAATTTTGATTCTCCTAACACATGGTCAATTTTAAGGGGGATTTTCACGATGTATCGACCATCAGGTGCTCTAGAATGCGTTTCTGTGAAGTGTTCTTTACATTCCATTTCTTCTGGACTTATATATTCTTATGGACTTATTTATAATATAGAAGTTGTATTTTGAATTGATTCAAGTTCAAAAAATTTTCTAAGAGTTTTATCAATGTTAATTGAATCTTGTATCAGTCCGCAATAATGATTACTGGTTGTATTAGAAATGGCATTTGAGCCACTAACAATAGACCCGAAAACACTATCTTGGAGAAGTAGGCGAGAATCCTTAAGCTTTAATTTTTTGGTTTTTAATGTATCAAAAAATAATTCTGCCCCAAGTAGACCGTCGATTTTGTTTCGTCTAAAAAATGTGGGATTCGCTAGTTTTATATTGTTAGGCAAATTTCTTAAATTAATATTCAACTGTCGTGCGGGGGGTTATGTTGGTGATTTTTGGAACAATTATAAATTCCGAAACTTTAATAAATCCTTAGAGGAATTCGAAATTTCCACTATTGCTTTAGATTTTACATTTATTAGGGAGCCACTTAATCCTCTAATTGGCATATTTATTTGGCTCTCCTTTACCCGCAACAAATCTGCAGCCTCACGACTTATGGCATTTATCATGGAGCCACTATCAAGCAAAAAACGCAACACATGTGACTTTCCAAAAGCATCCCGCACTAAAACGTGAGCAATAGCCAACACCACAGTTTGAGATTTATGTCCGTAAGTGGCGCTTGCACGTGTATTTTCCGAAAGCTCTGAGGGGGGAGTGTTGACCTCAAGGTCAACTCCTTGCTCTTGAGTGTTGTTGGGTTTCTGCTCGAAACCTTGGTTTTTATTTTTTATTTCCGATTTCAAAAAGTCATGAAAAAGGGGTCCATGAGACATTGACTGGCAGAATTTACACTTATACTTAGAATCACAAGAATTTAAATTATGTTTCGAACTATAGCATCTTAAACACAACCTGAATTCTTAACTAAGAAAAATATTTGTTTCACACTAGCCTTTAAAAATTCTGGGCATTTGAAAATCGGGTGATATTGTGGTGAGTTACAAATTAAACACTGAAATTTGTTTACATTAGAGTCAACGAAAAAACTTTTCATTTTATTGCCCATTTTCGGTTTTAACTGAGATGCGTGAACGTTTTCTAGGTACTGACATCTTCCTTTTAAAAATTCAATAAATTCATCCCACTTGGGTAATTCGGATGTTTTAAGCGACATTTCGTAGAGCCTTCTTGATTCTTCATCTACCTTTTGTAAAACATTAATCAAAATATTAGCACTTAAATCATCTAATCCCAAATTTAAAGATTTAAGAGCTCTAACGTGTTTGATTACTTTGTCTAGTAAGCATCTGAATTCAATACCTGATTCATAGTTAATTTTTTCTAAATTTATTAATACCGAAATATTTGAATTAACTATAAGCCTTTTATTATCTTAGCGCTCCTGTAACGCCTGAAAAAGCGAAGAAAAACTATCTTCTGTAGTCTGAATTTGTCGGGCATTTCCAGTTAAGGACGATTGCAAGTAAAATAATTTGTGAGCTTCATCTAAATGCTCATTAGAAGAAATCAATGTTTCAAACTGTATTTTAAAATTATTTCAGTCCTCATAATGTCCCGAAAATTTTGGAAGAGGAATGTCTGGTAATTTAACCCTTATACTACTACAGTTCTTTTCATTAGCAAATGAATCAGCATGCAATATTTCACTTTTTAAGGAGGATTTTAATTTTAACAAGCTTACCTCCAATTCTTCGATTTCTGCATCCATTTGATCAAGGATTTGTTCATTGTCTTCTACATCTTTTTCGTCTAGGATAGTATGGTACAGTAAACGCAATTCCATTAAATCATTTTTTTCTTCTTAAACATTTCTAATTTTTACATCAAAGGTGACTGCATCATCATTCTTTGCTTTATCACTTTTAACATAAGCTTCTAATCTTCCGATTTTTGCGTTCAAAGTGCCTCGTCGGCGATACATGACTATAAAGTCCGACATGATGCAAACGAAATTAATACCTTTTAAAGATACTCAACAATATGAGTTTCAAATTTTTTATGTATCCAAAGGACGCTAATTCACTAACCGGTCGACTGACCAAAATGGTAGGAATTAAATAAACATATTTCTGTCGATAACAAACAATAACAATATTTATTTAAGCACGATAGCTCGAATCAGAACGCGGACTATACCTCTACAAATACAATTCCCTTCCTTTCTCTTTTTAATCAAGTTTTTCAGAGAGAAACAAGAGCGTAGGAGGTTGCCATAATTGGCGCACTTTATCGCCTTTTGAACAATTTTTCAAGGTGGCAACAGGCATATAATTGCATTGCATTCTTCATTGTAACCTATTTACTTTACAATTTGAAGTGCAATTCCTATTTGTGATTGCTTTTTTAAATCTATTGAAATAATCTGAAGTTTGTTTCGTAACTTTATCTATGGATTAATTAGAAATAATTTGTGGTTGTTATCACATAACCTTCGAAGAAAATATAGTAAATGCTGAAGATAACAATAGAATCCTCTTTTTGCTTTCAGCTTATGAGGTTTATCCTTTGCTTTAATTTAAGAAGTGTTTTGTAATTGTTATTTTTGTCAAATATTTTTGCTCATGTGATATATATTATTTTTGTTGATAAATTACTGATACTGTTTTTATTATATGTGGCCAAAAAACTAAGAAAATATCCATGTAATTTCTTGGAAATTGTTCATATCCATATATGTGTGATTCCTGTTGTTTGAGAACTATTCCTTTGCTCAATTTCTATTTATCAAATATTTCCCTATTGTCAAAGTTAAAATATTTATTTAAAGTATATCATTAATAATATCTTAATATACACAGCTCACACAAAACAATTTAAAGACATCATAAGTGTATAGGGAATGCAGATCCCAAATGTTGAGTGGTTCAGGCCTCCCCATCTCATATTTTTCAGTGCATTGGGTGTGAGAGAGGGGACATGGATTTGAGACCGGAGGTGGTGCTTGAGAGACTAACTATTTTTGGATTCATGGGACTGGTGTGATGGTACTGTCACGCCTGTCGGAGATAAACAACAACAACAATCTATCATAAAATAATGGATGTTATAAGCATATTTTTTGACAAAGAATGAAAGAAGTGAATCAAAAAAGGCAAATTTTTCTCATGCAGATTTTGAATTTGACGTTAAAAACGAATAAGAAAAGGATGAGAACACAATCAACAAAAGTAAACAAGATTTTTTTTTCAATTTAATCTAAAACAAAGCAGAAAATAATGGTCAATATTCAATAAGAGCACTACTTCAATCAGTGTGATATCTTTATAAAGTCATGTAACTGAATCAGAAGCTAGGAAAGCTATTGGCCAGAGTTAGAGATTGGCCAAACACAATCCCGAGTAGCAGAAGCCCTTAACGTTTTAATAAGTGCAATTTCCAGGATCTAGAACCACATTTTGTGAATACTGAAAGGCTATGACTTTGAGACTGGGATTGCAGATTGGAGATCAGAGCATGGTTGCAGATGAACGACAGTGCCTGATGAAATATGTTATTTAATGCTAACAGCTCAGGGACACCAAAATACAAATTCTGTTTTTAATGAATTATCACATTTTAACACCTCTGCTTGGCTACAGATACTACAATTTCAACACAAACTGTACCAAAACTGTGTTCATACTGTACGATTATATACTCATTCACCAATGGTGTGTCACATTAACATCACAGCACAGTCGCACAATATTCTTTTCTCTGAGGTGTCCCATTTTTCTCTTCATCCTGGTGATAAACATATTTTCATCTGAAGGGAACATGGCACTAGAAACAATCCTTCATTCATGCATGGAAGTGTCAAATAAATTTGGTGGTAGAGTAATGACAGTCTGTGCTCCATTGCTGGGTGCAGAAATCGCCGTATCATTCAAAATGGAGCAGGTCTGACAGGTCGCTGATATAGGGATAAGATCCTCAGACCTATTGTCCCTTATGCTGCAGCAATTGTAGATGAATTCATATGAATGGAGGACAATTGTAGGCCACATTGTGCTAACTGGGTGAATGATTTCCCTTTGAAGGAAGAAATTATACAAATGGAATGACCAGCGTGTTCTCTGGATATGAACCCAATGGAGCATGTTTGGAACATACTAGGCAGACACATTGTTTAGACGCCTACCACTCATACAAACTCTCCAAGAATTGAAAAAAACTCTTCTGAAGGTGTGTTACAGAATACCCCAGCCTCTTATTAACGCCTCATTGTCTTGATGCCTGAAAGATGTTAAATGTTTCTATGTGTTCAGGGAAACTGTCTCCAATTAAGAATGGTTGGAGAATTTCATTTATGGGAACACATTTTTTTAATTTGTTTTCCTCATATCTACAAATTGTCTTTTTTTTCCTTTTGTACATACATACATGCATAGCAATGCAGAAGTCTTGAACTATACCTTTAGATTTACAGGTTTGGAATACTCGCCCATCACCAAGTGCCTTGTAATTTTGAACCACTTTCTTTTTGTACACAAATGTTCAGTAAAATGCATTTTTTTCTGCAAAACAAATGTCATTCTTATCTCAACCTACTATGTGTGAATAATGAATCTATCAACTTAACAATTCTCCATTTGTAAGATCAACCTACTACTTCAATATCCTTTAATTGTTTTGAGCAGTGTAGTTATATCCTTACATTGAATAATATCAATATAAATAAATATTGATATTATATCAATTGAAAAATAATAAAGTATATACATTTTTTTTAAATTAGTGTTATTATGTAATTAGTGTTATTTGTATTGAAATTTTTCAGCCCTGTGATTGCATTTATCGATATCAATATTCTGAATGTGGATGGTCCTAAACGTCTGCATGTGTTTGAGAATCTTCTGAATTCCGGGCCACCAGATGCCACAATTGTTGTTCAGATTGAAAAAAATTGTGGATTAGAAAATGAGTTTAAATATCAAATGATAAAAAACCTTTTCAATGGAAAAATTGCTAATATGAGGTTTGATATTTTCTATCTAAATTTAATGATTTAGCTGATATCAATTGACTTATTTGTATATAATTCACTATTTCTTTGCAGGATATTTCAGTTTGACATATTAGTGACATTTCTGAATATTGAAGATGCTATAGAAGCTTTGAAATACGATGGTAAAGAGGTAAAACGCCTTTCATTTACAATGTTCACAAACAATGTTTCTAAATTGTCCTCAGAAATGACAGTCATAAAATTAATGAATAAAATAAAGATTTTAGACTATTTAAACTCACATTTTAATTCACAAATAAATTAGATGCGGGATTACATTTCCTTTTTTATGTAGTCTAAATGTGAAATATAATTTTGAAATACTACTTATTTTATAACCAGAAAATTTAAAGGAAAAACATTTCTATTTCAGATTGATGGATGCATTTTGAAAGTGCGATTAAAAACGCCTGATTGGAATGATACTCTTTGCAAAATCGTGAAACTTTGCCAAAATAATACTACTCCATTCTTATCTAAATATTCCTTAAATAATTTTGTTCCTAAATTCTCATTTAGTGAACTTCTAA
Source organism: Latrodectus hesperus (assembly GCA_037975125.1). Classification (NCBI taxonomy): domain Eukaryota; kingdom Metazoa; phylum Arthropoda; class Arachnida; order Araneae; family Theridiidae; genus Latrodectus; species Latrodectus hesperus. Next base: position 22,818,466 of record CM075854.1, read on the forward strand.
GTACTGATGATAATTGTCAAACATTATATTCACTTGTGGCTGAAATGCACAAAGAAGTTCTAAGTTCTCTTAATTCTAATAAAGTCTTGCATGGAGTTGCAGAAGGTAAGTGTTATCTCAATTATTAGGATATTTGATATAGTATATAAAATAAATATATAAGGTCGGAAAAATATCATTTAAATATTCATATATGAGGAATATTACTTTAAATTACATTAAAGCTTCATCATATGTAGTTATGCAGTTTATAGTGACCTTTCTTCACAATGTGTTAATATTGATTTTAAGTGTATTTTTCTAATGGAATTAATTTCAATAATTTTAATGATTCATAAAAATTAAAATGTATTCAAATTAATGGTTTAATTAAGTTTTATTGTTTGGTTTTAATTTGATTTTTATTGTGCTAATGCAGTATACTAAATATAAATCCACTATTTTAACTTCCCTGTAATTATATATCTTATGTAAAAAATAATTCACTTCGATCAGTAAAGTTCGTGCATTTAATGTTGTCTTATTTAAAAACATAATAGGTGAAATTGATCCAGATGTAGATTTACCCAAATCATTGCCATCATCAGGGCGTAGTTCACCTTTTCCAGACAATTCAGAAAACTTTAAGTCTGGATCTCCAGGAAAGTTACCTCCTCGCCCCCCTCCGCCAACCAGAGCTAATGTTCCATTGCGTCCACCTCCACCACAGGTTCGTAGAGATGTACATTTTATTTTCTGCCATTCACAACTTTAATCGCAAAAAATTACATATATATAACTTTGCTTTTAAAAAGATATTCTTACAATGAATTTTTGTGGGAAAAAACTCATTACATGTATTAATCAAATATAAATGAAATTATGTCGAAATATTTTTCTGGTGTACTTCTATAATTACACTAATATTGTTTTCCTTTATATCTGCTTAAACATTTATGTAGTTTAACTAACATATTGAGAACTATTTATTGTATGCATGATAATTTTTTTTTAACAAGATTAGTCTTATAAATCATTCGGCTTCTTCAGTTTAATGAAACTCTTTCTCCTCCTGACACTTCTTAGAAAGGCCACAGTGACCTGATCGGTTTGAGCATCGTTCTCATTATTGGAAGGTAGTAAGTTCAAATCCTGACTTAACCAAAGTATCAGTATTCACTAAAGACAGCTGAAGAACCTTAAATAAGATAATGATTGTGATGTCCTCCCAGTAAAATAATACTTTGTGGTTGGTAGTTCAAGTTATTGGAGTCTTCTGTTTGGTCCCTGCTTCTAAATTATGAAGACTATGCAGCAGCTACCATCTAACTGGTAGAGCCTAATTGTGGGCTAAGTACTTGGAAGTGTGCCAATGCATTTATATCTTAGATTCTTGTAAATGCCATTTTGAATCGACTATTTTTTTATTTTTTTGTAAAGTGAAATGTTGAAATATTTTCCTTTGAATTTTCTTGAAATTGTCTTTAAAAAATCTCTGATGGTATGAGGTTTTGCATTGTCTTAGGACAAAAAACAAATTGGTTAAGAATTGAAGGTACATTTGAATGATATATTTCTTTAATCTTCTCCAATAAAATGACCATGGTGTTTTGCTAAGATCAAAGTGGAGTCTCACATTCATTAAATACCTTTAAAAAAGTTTATATATCTATTACTCTTAGGTTCATCGAAGAAAATCAGTTCAAAAATTTCAAGCATATAATCAAATTTTTGTTTTTATTGCATCATTTTCATTTATCTCCTGTTCTTTTGTGTCAAAAATTTTTAACTTTTAAATTTTTTGTGAAATTTCCATACTTTAAACTACAATGAATTAGTATTACTGAACTAAATGAATACCATTACTGAATTGTATTACTTTAATATATTTTACATTTTCATTAAAATTTTAGTATTCACAAAATTTCTGCATTTGCTACTTTCAATGGAGATGAATGAAAAAACATGTGCTGACAAAAATTATGTCAAGCAATCATATAGGTTTGAAATAAAATATTTATTGTGATATTGCAATAATCATCTATTACTTTTGAAAAGTCTCGTTAATGTTTTGATCGCTGTTATTTTTTCTACATATTTTAATATTGGTATGAAATCCCATAATATAAATTATTATTCAATATTTTTATATATTTCATTTTTAATTTTTACTGTTTTTGGTAAACATTTAATTTTATATACTGATTCCTTATTTTTAAAGTGTAAAAAAGTCTTTTTAACAACATATTCTGCAATGTAAATGTATCTGATGCAAACTTGATATTCTTGAACATTTTGAATATTAAATATTTTTTGATAAATGCAGTCTTAAAAAGTTTGTATGTAAATAAAATTTTATTTCTTGACTGTGTGTTAAAATGTTTTCAAAAACTTTCTACATTTTGTCAAAAAGATATTAAAATTAAAACTTTTTAAATTGTTAAAAAATTAACTTTCAATTTTCTGATTTGACCATACATATGCATATAATGATATTTCTTATTAAATATTTGATTTTCATTAATAATATTTTAAATATAGTCATATAATTATATTAATATTTAAACAAAATTTACTAAATAGATCTCATTTTTATTTTGGAAATAAAGCTGTGTCAGATATCTATTTTGAAGTTGTTCTTATTACCGTCTTTATATTTCTGTTTTATAATACTAAAACTAATTTTCCTTATAATTCATGCTACAGTGTGTTTATACTTTTGTTCCTTTAGCTTGTTTTCTAGGCTTTTATTTCCAGTTTAAACTTGAGAAGGCGAACTGCTTTTGAATGTTTATCACTTATCTTAGAATGTTTAGTTAAATAACTTAAACAATTTTTCCAAATAACACATCTTTTTATATTTTAAATAGATTCCTGATGAAAATGCATTAATACTTCACATTAAAAATGAACTGAAAACATAAAATAATGAATTCTTAACTTGCTTGTGAAATATTTTAGATGTTTCACTTATGTCTGTATAGGTTTTCTCTTTGGATTTTAAATATGTATATATATTTACAAGAAAATTAGTTAAAAGTGCTTTATTGTTTTATACTTATTTAAAATTTATTTTTTAATGCATATTACTTCATTCAGAAGAAAAATAATGTCATTTTCTGTTATTTATTGTTTTTGCATTTGTTAACATTGCACATGTCTCATAATCATTTTAAAACCTAATTATCAATTATTTATAATGCTTTTAAAATCTTGATATTTCTCTGTAAAATGTAAGTTAATTTTGTATATTCTGCAATGCACAGTTATATAAATTATGCAGTTTTATATTATATTGTGTAAAATATAGTTTTAAACTATAATTATTAGAAACATACTGTTTGAAACTCCTTTATTTATTATATAATATTTGTAAAGGAAGAAATACTTGTACACTCTGCAGCTTTTTCTATCATTAAACATGCTTTAGATTATGCCAGATAACGATTTTTCCGAATAATTTTCTACTCTTAAATTGTGTTATCGTATGCAATTATTTGAGTAATGAATGATGAATCTACAAAATTTTGTTTGGATATTATTTATTCACATTTTTGCCTCATTGTTCAAACTGTTATCAGCATATATGCTTAATGAAATCAAACCTTAAATGAAATAGAATCCAATTTTTTAATACTTTATTCAAAGTATTTATCTATATTTGTATTATATATTTTTTTGGTTAAAAGTAGTTTTAATTTTTAAATTAGGTTCACTAAATTTCTTATGTTTTTGTTTCATCTATATTTATACAGTAATACATGTAATTCTTGTAATAAAATAATATATTTTTTAGAGACCTCATCCACCTAATGAGAAAATAATACAGAATTATATAAAATCTGAAGAATTTGAAGCAGTTAAAAATTATGACCACCAGGAAGCAAAACAATCAAACGAAATTCCAGTATCAATGACAAATAATTCTACTGAACAAAATGATGAAAATTACAAATCTTGCCCTCCTCCATCTGCACCGCCACCTCCACCTCCTGCAGATTTAAACCGAGGAGCTAAACATGTGCATACAAAAAGCAAAGAAGCTTCTGTATCTTCCAAAAAAGTAGCTGAGCAGCCACCACCTATTCCTTCTAGACCCAAACCCCCTAGCAGACCTGAAGGAAATCAACCTCCTCCTCTTCCCGCACGTCCTTCAGCTTTTCAACCGATGAATTTACCACCAGTAGCTCCTCGAAAAACAACACAGTGATTATAAAATAAATTGAGTAATATCTAAGTTAAATAATGTTTTGCATGTTTTATTGTGATTTATTAACAAAATTTTTGTGACTTTTTGGTTTTTTATATTTAATAGTGATATTAGTTTAAATATATACTATATTCTCTTTGCTTTTGATTTTTAAAACTGTTATAAATTTCTGTTATATTTTTACTTTACATTTTATTTTTATTACATTTGATTCCTTTTAAAAGTTTACAAATTAAGTCTATTTAAATAATTGTAGTGTATTTTCTATATGCTTATAGTATTTTTACATATAAGTTATAAATTGCTTATTATTCAAACTGTATATATTGTATGTATTGGATTATTTATCAGCTTAATTTTGTTCTACTATTTTTGCTTTTCACAAAGCTGAATTACTTATGACAAACAATTCTCTGAAACAATTATTTCTGCGAAACACCACTTAGTATTACATCAAGTTACATTAGTGTGATATACTTATTAGTCATCGAATCAACAAATTTAAGGTTATAATAACTGATGTACAGTACATATATCTGAATGACTTAAATTAGAATTAATGGAAACATGTTGATATGGTAGAATAATATAAAATTATGATTGTTGTCTCATATCAAGGTTTTCTAGTCTTACATATTTGAAATATTTTCATATGTGTCACAGTTATTGATGTGTTAATCGAAGTTCTGAATAATAAAACAAGCATTATAAATTTGTATAAACATTCCAAGCTGTACGTATTTCATGTGTAGAACAATAATGTAAAACTACTTTGCTTTTCTTTAAGTATTTAATTTTAAGTGGACCAAAATTTCAAATGTAATGAAATATATTGTTTTTTTTTATTAAATTAAAAATTTCTTATTATGTAGATAGGTTATACCAAAGAAACTATCGGTGTATATTTTATTTGACTTATTCTGTAGCCTATTTAGTATGTAAATAATATTTCTATATGTCTATCAGCATCACATTTAAATATGTATTTAAGAATAGATTTTATGTATCTGTTATATGTGAAAGTGCTATGATGAATTTAATTTTAATAGATAGTCACAATATTGGAAAAAGGTTTGACTTTGATAAGATTTAGAGCGTGCTATTTAATGTATAGAAATGTTAATGGCTGTGTAATAAAATAAATATAATGTGCTGTGCAAATCCTAATTATAGATGTGATATATATGATCTCTTTTAAATTATATTTATTCCTATTAAAATATAAATGATTTTTACTAGTAAATTAATTCAATTTAATGTAACTTGCATACCAATGTAATGCGAGCACTTTTCCATTTATTTTAAGTTTTCCTCTAAATGAATGAACATTGTTCAGTGAACCACATTGTCATTAACAATTTGCTAAATGCATATTTTGATAAAGTTTTATATACATAATATATTTATACAAAATTCTGTTTAAAAGTAATATAAATGACTACCCCATCTGCTCTAAATTATCAAGGATTATTTTAGAAACCTCTACATATTCTTTAATAAATATTTAAATTTTCTTTTTAAGCAAATAATTTCATCTTTTAAATTGATTAGTTTTGAAATACTCAATTCTTCCGATGACATTCCATTTTTAATTTAAACAGAATATATGAGCTTATTGTGAAGTGTTTAATTATGTAAATTAATTTATCATGTTCGTTTCAGGAAAAAGATTGTTTCTTTTATAAAAGATGGTGGAGTTTACATTATTATTTTTCTACTTAAGTAACATTTATAAGCACAAAATATTCCAAATTACCATTTAGTTTTTAAAATATAATTGTTATATTTTTAAATTTTTTATTTCATTGTTAATATCACAATAATAAAATTGGTTTTTATTTAACATTTTACTGTGTCTTTCTAAATTTGTGAAAGGGTAATTTAAAAATAATTATAACCTTTGAATGTGCTTGAAATCAATTTGTTAAATATTTGTTGACGTTGAACTTTTTGAGAAATTTATTCATTAAAGTCATTTGTTAAAATGTAAATTCAAAAATATTCAATTTTTATTGTTTTAATTGACATGCATAAGTATGCTGTGTAATATATGTATATTTTGAGGTTTATATAACTGCTGATTCATGAACTTTTTAATTTAACTCCCATCATAATTATACATTTGAATGAATACATTTGTTGTCTGTGGGTCATGAGTTAAATCATTAATAAAAATAGTTATTTCTCAATAACAAAAACTTTGATATTTATTTTTGAATGTATTTAAAAAACTGGTTTCTGTACGGAAAAATATTTTTATTAGTATTTTAGAATTCAAATCCCAACATTGAAATTATTCCATTTTATAAATTACCTTACTTGAAGATTTGTATTCCATGTTTTATATATAGAACATATTTCAAAGCATGTTCAAAATACAAACCTTAACTTAAAAAATAATACAATATAACAAATAAAATTATGATGAAACTGTTGATTTATATACTTTTACATGAAATTTCTTCAAAGTTATTTGATCCTTTTCCTTAATTAAATTAATTAATTATGCATCACTCATTTTTCTATTGCTTTAATTATTTATTTTTATTTGTAACTAACATCATTTTTTCAAAAAGTTTCAATGTTTACTTGTAACAGAGATAACTGATGTTGTCTTGTAACAGATGTTGTAACAGAGATGGATATAGTTTACATATTGTACTTACGATATAATTGTGCTTTATAAAATCTGGTTAAAAATAATTTGGATTATGTTACGCTTTCACTATAGAATAAATTTTATTACTATGATATTTTTACTGATTTAAAAAGTGTATATTATTTTATTTTTAGACCCTTAACTTTGCAATAAAATTTTATCTCTAAATTGCCATTGCTTTAAATACTCCATATCTGTGTATTGAAAAAAACGTTATTTACCTACTTATTAATGATTAGTCATTTATCAGAACTAATCATATTAAAAATATAACTGTAAAAGGATATAAATAAAAGAAATTTATGAGTTACCTATATGGATTATACTTTTTTAAGAACTTATATACATATAAGTTTTATTATATCAATATAAATATCCTGATTTGGGGTTTCATTGTTTATAAGCAACTCACACATATCTCACACAATTTCCTCTAAATTTTCTGTAAACCGTTTATTACAATTTACAGTAAATATTGGGAAACATTTTCGGTATGTCTATTTATTCAATAAATACCGCTCCTACTAATAATGCAATAAATCTAAATTTCTCTATGTTGTCTCAGATTGAAAAATTGTTGCATAAAGTGAAAATATTTCCATTACATTGTTGCACCAAAATTAGCAATTAAATTATTTTCTTACTGGAAAATTATTGAAACATATCACCATTGAGAAATAATAAGGTTCAGCATATGTATTTATACATATTATCAAACTATCTTATTCATTTATATCATTAATGAAAGTACCCAATCTAAATGAAATAATTAAAGGAACTTTTTTCTACATTACTTAAGCAATGAGTAACATTTCTTTAACTGTCTAATTCTACTAAAATATATTTGCTCTTTTTTCTCTTATGAACTTAATACATTGATTTATTTGTTTCTTTTCTGCTACTACTTCAGCCGAGTTTAAAATGTTAAAAAAAGTGTAGGATATCAAAAAGAGAATGAATGTTATTCAGCAAATCTCAAATCAGCAGTCTTAATCTCTTATATAGTAATGACCACACTTTGTTTAGTTAGTTTCACTGCATAAGAGCTGAAATAAGCTTTATTGGCATTTAATTAGTCCTATAAAATTACATGAAACTTTGGCAAATCTTATGCCTTAATATCTTCAGTAACTCTGAATATCTAACTGTTAAAAATCAGTGATATGAATTCATATTATGTAAACCGCATACATATATGAGAAAATTCTTAGAAGACAGCTTCATGCCATGAAACTTTGTTAAAATCACTAAATTTATATATATATATATATATATATATATATATATATATATATATATATATATATATTACGTTTCATAGTAAAATCTGAATTAAAACATTATTATTGACATTCTATTTTGAATAAACCTAAGTGTTTAAAATTACTTTCTTTTACACTTACTATTCTTATTTTTTATTATACTTATCCTATTGACAAAATTTTAATTCTAAATTGTTTGCCCTATTTACAATTTTCCAATCACTGTTTCAACTGTAGATCTATAGTGTAAATTTCATACAAAATGCAGTTTTAAAAGCTTAATTTTTTCACGGAAAGCAGTAATAAACACGAATTTTTCATACTGTTTCAACGGTTGTACATGATTCTTACAATTGATATGACATATTGAAGTTTCACTTGACATAAAATTTCCACACTTATGTGTAAAACTCAAGCAAAAGATGCCCTTTTGTCATAACTCCACGAGAATTCCTCTGAGAGACATGAAATTCAAAAAGGAAAGACAGCATTTAACTACCACAAAAGCATCGTAGCACAAAAATGAGTACAGTTCATACAATAAGGATTCAAACACAAAGGCTTTATTGAACTCATAGTATCGTTTCACATGATTTTCCAAGTGGAAGAACAACAAACAAGAAATCTTCACTACAATAGCTGCTTCAAACCTTTTCTCCATACTCAGCACTAGATTGTCCAATTGTTCTTATTTAGTTAGTTTCAATTAAGGTAAGAGTGCTCATTCCTCTATCGGCATCTGTTTAAATTGTCAGGCATTTCCAAGAGCGTCTCACGCATATTTTATGTGATTTAAATTATATAAGGAAGTATGCAAACCAATTCATTCTACTCATCTTCTCTTTGCTGTGGCGGCTGAAGGAATCTGGTGTGGCTGTGTATTGGCATCCGTAAAAACGTAGTTTGTTCGCACTTAGGAGCAGATGCACATGAAGAAGGATCACCTCCTTTCAATTGCGCTCTTCTGTGACAGACCTTGTCGAAAATCTGAAGCTCAGTCTGACCTTTCTGTATAATACCTTAACAGGCGACTGCTCCAGGATCATCGTGACAGTTTCTCCATGATATTACTGGAATGGAACCGCGCCTCGACTTCTCTCACAATCACCTTGTATTAAGAATTGCTTGTGGCACTGAAATGACTATTGATGGGATATCCAGTTTTGCGGCCCTTGCAGTACTCTAAATGGTGACAGCTTTCAAAGGGATGCCACATTTAGAACATTGGACGTGTTAAAAGCCTACGTGCTTTCACTTAATTTATCATTTAAGATAAATTTATACATATAACCACATGTCAGGACGTTTAAATGAAAATACTGCGTTTCAGTAACAAATATCAACTTTATTGAATATTGCGCTTCGCCAAATCTCTGACCGCATCTCGCGATCGACGTACATCAACTGACTCTTTTTTGTTCGCCCTCTAGTGGCGATTTTTCATTTCTCACATTCGGCCAGACTGACCTTACAAGTGTTCTCAATTGGTATATTAATACTCAATTACTAATTAATACAACAAAATTAACATTTATAATTAAACACAGCAGATTAAATAAAATTATTAACGACGTAACTAACATTATTTTTCATTCACACAAACAATTACTGTAATTATTATCATTAATAATACACATCTTTCATTAAAGGTAGAAAAATTATTATGTTAGATTTAAAAAAACAACTATAATACTATATAATACACTTTTACCACTAGTAATTCTTGATACAATTCTAATCTCCAATAAAATTATTTACAACAAAAGTTTACAAGACGTTAAATGAACTTAGGAGTATTAAATCATTCATAGAATAAATTCAACAGACTTTCATATTGTTTGATGAATATTTCAGTATACAGTAAATGATCATTAATGTTATTTATTTTTAGAGTCAAAATAATTTATAATAAGTTCATTGCCTTTAAATTACAAGTTTTTCTTTAAATAACCCATACAACCACACACGTCTATTGGACGTCTTTTAAAGATCCATAGAGTCCAAAAGACGTCCTGGATACCTTCTGGATGTCATAAAGACGTCCATGGTTAGATGTGAACTGGATGGTCTTCTATCGACGTCGGATTGACATCCACGATGGATGAGTTTTGGATTATTAGCATTTGGATCTGTAATAGACGTAATTTATATGTCCATGACAGATGTAATTTGGACGTCCATAGTGGACGTATTTAAGACATTCATTTAAGACATTCAAAGGATGTTATCCTGACATGTATTAAAAGTAGGTAATTAACTGCAATTGTAATTATTTATGTTTATTCCTTCCATAATTTTAAATTATCGTTTGCCTCACAGTCTACAGTCGTTTATTGCTACGTTAAGAAGTGTTTAACGAAGTAAGTTAAAAAATAATTGCTTTTCTTTTTAAATAACATATTTTTTATTCCAAAGAAGTCATAAAAAAATAAGGTTTAAAAACTGAGTAGTTTTATCTAAGTGTAGAAAACCATGTTTAAAGTGTATTTTTACTTTAAAAAATTACATTTGTAACTATTTTAAATTAACGTTAAAAGGTAAATATTGCTTTTATTTATAAATTGTGCTTGATAGCAGAATGTAATAATTTTTTTGTCTTTAACTTTTAAAATTATTTTTAGGCTAAAAATGCAAACATTGCGATTAGGGTGAAAATTGCTGGATGAAAATACCACAAAGTAATTTTCTTTAGTAAAAACCATTTTTTCTCTCCAAAATTGCTTAAATTTATTATTATTTTGTCATACAGACTTATGTATTTATATCTTGATTTCAACAAGATAAAAATTAATCAATATTAGGATTTGATTCAAATATTTAATGTTAAATTAAAATATTTTTTACTGTTGAATTAAAAAATCTTAGTGTTTTTTTTTTTAAATATCAAATTTTAAATTAATAATTCAAGATTTTGCTACTTAGCTAGAAAAAATTATATTACCCAATTATTTTAATGCATGCTGGACTAATATTTCAAATGAAGAGCTATTAAAATGTATTCTTGAAAATTAATTTTTGTATTTTGTAGTTAAATGGAAGATATGTTTATTTCCCATACCAGATTTGGAATTCTTACTTTTCTGGAGAACTTCTCTTGTTGTCTACTAAAGGTTCTAGAATTTGAAGTAAGCATTTTTTTTTATTTTAAGGACAAATGATATTTAAGATTATGTAAAATCATTTAGTATGAAATGTTTACATCTTCAGTGATTAAGCATTTAGAATGTGACTGTGTGTGATCTCTGAATGTGATTTTCTATAATATTTTCTGTACACTTAATTTGGTAGCAAAATTTCCTACTTCCATAATGCTTGTGATGTTGAACATTTTTTATATTCTTATTTTGTATTATTTTGTTTAATACTCTTACAAAAACTATCTAATAATAATATCTTCAAAATAAATAATTTTTTTAATCACACTTTAAATATCTAAGTAAATTAATATAAGAATGCTCACATTTTCAGGAAAAAAATCATAAATTATAATGGCAAATGAAACTCTAAATACATTGATTTCATTTTCACTAAAGTTATTTTTAAGTCAATATAGTTAAAACCTTTTTGTATGAGAAGAATTTAGTTTATTGTAAAAAATGAAATTAGTAACTAACTGGAATTTCTGAAATTCAAACCATTTGCTTGCATGTGTATGCCCTGAAAGGAAGTTAAAAAGCATGCTCTCAATGAAATTAAAAAGCAAAATGATTACGTAAACAGAACAATGTTTCTGGAATGAATATTATATGTGTACTTCCATTCAAATTCTGTTGATTAATTTGATTTAATAAATTATTCTCTGATTTATATTTAAACAGAAATATCAATATTCTTCCATTTTTAATTGTATTCCTTTAAAGCTATTTTGTTGTAGTTCACTATTCTATAGACTTCAAAGACTTTACTGGCAAAAGTAAACAGAATGGCATTTACGTTTCACACAATAACCTGATTTTTATTTCTATTAAATATGTCTTCTTTATTAATCTAATTTGAATATTATTAAAAAAGATGTACACATTTGATCACAGTAAACATCATTTATTTATTGAATATTGATTGGAAATTCATTTTTTCTATAGTGTTTCATATTCTGCTCTGCTTTGCATGAAAAATTGCTTATGATGGGCTGAACCTAGTTTCAAATAAATTGAATAAATAATTTGTTTTATAAATAGTTAGCTTATTATATTTAAGATTTTAAATTTTTTTTTATTATGCTTTAATTATTTTGGTTGATAAAGTTGAATTGTATTTTTAAGGGATAAAATGTACATCATTTATGAATTCTAAATTTTGTTTTCCTTTTCAGTTAAATGAGAATAACAAATTTATATACCTGAGGATGAGATTAAATTTAAAATAAGCAAATTAAAAAAAAATTTAATTTTTCTATATTATTTATGCTTATTTGAACTAATGTAGAGCAAAAGAAAATAAATCCTTTAAAGGATTAAAAACATGGCAATTTGTCCCTTAGGTTTAGCATATATGTAATGAAAAAGATAAACATTTCTAAAATTGGTATTATGATATTTGACGTGCCATGTATCTAAACTGGACCAAAATGAGGCGTCTACTGGATTACAGTACATCCACCTGATGTCATATCGACGTCTATTGGAAGAAATTGTGTTGTATTACGCTGTTACTATATTATAGTTGATTTGATTTTGTATTGTTTAAATAATTATTTTTTATATATATGCTTTATTAAATGTATAGGAATATATATTAGATTTATTTTTCTAAAACTTATGTGAATTTTATGCTGTAGATAATAATTATTATTATGACTACATAATGTATGGATGTTGCCAAAATTAATACAGTAATTTCAAATTTAAATTATAAAATGTTTTAATTATAAAATATTTGATGGCCAATAAACTTGCACCTGAGTTCAGTTATTTTGGTGCTAGGGATAAGAAATCCTTTAATGGACTGAATATGAAGCAGTTAGTTTTAGGTAAGTGCAATGTTTGAATAAGCATGTCATTGAAAGTTTTCTTTTGCAGAAATGATGATAAAATACACTTTTCTCATAAAAAAATTTTTTAATGAAATATATTTATGTACGCGCTAATATATAAATTCAATTCTCTGTTTGATTACTTAAGCACTGTTTTCATTATAAAAGTAATGTTCAATTCTATCTGATAATTTGAAGGTGTTTGTAACATACTTTGAACATTTTATAATTTTAATTATTTAATCAAACACAAAGGTTACCATATTTACAAAGCTGATATTTCTCAGAAATTGAATTACTAAATATATATTTAAAACATTTACTGAATTAAAATAAAAATATTTCTAACTATGTTTTTATAAAGTTACTTAATGTCTTAAATTAGTGAAGGAAATTTTTGATATTTTTCTGATTAATTTATGCTGTTTTTTAATAATGAGATTTACATCCAATCAGTTTAATGTATTAATCAGATTGATAAGAAATAAATATTGATGAAAATTGTCTTCTGGATTTTTACTATTTTGTCTGAGGTTATTCATCTGAAAATGTTAATTGTTACTGCTAATTATTTTAAATGTACTTTATTTTCAGATGCTGTGTGGTGAACTCCACAGTATTCAAAGACAACAGATGGTGAAATAGAATTTATCAATGAAAGAATCAAACATTTCAGTTAATTAATATTTATGTATAATGTAAATAATCAGAATAAAAATTGTGTGCATTAAAAATAAATTCTATTAGTTTGTTATATTTTTCTTGAATTAATTAAGATTTACACTCTTGCTAGAATGTTTCTTAAACAAATTTTTACATTTACAAAGGAAAATAATTCAGCTTTTAAACAATGAAATAAGTAATTTTCAGAATTTTTGTCATAATTTGGAATATTCAATTGAGTGGAAAACTTTAATTAAATAAAAGTTTCTCTTTTATCTTTTACAAAAAAAGATATTGTTGAAATAATATCTAATTAGGTAAAATATTTGGCTGAGAAATAATTCTTATAAGTTTCTCTTACTACAAAATTAATTAAAAAAATAAAGTATGAACAATAATTTGTCTGACATTAAAATAAAAAAAATTACACTCTACAAATAAAAATATCCTTGACTATTTTATTACTCTCTAGTTATAATAGTAATTCATTAATTTATGCATTCACTGGAAACTTCTTAAAAGTAATTTTTAACTTTTTCAAAGAAAAAAAAATAGTTTTATTTTAAACATTAAGAAACTAAATTTTCAAAAGGTTAACAATAAAATAATGAGCATAAAAATAATACTAATTTATCAATTGTGAGAATTGTATTACATTAACTAAACTTGAACAGTAAATCTGTCAAAAATCTAGGATATTTGACTGAAAATTAAGAAAAATGTGATGCTAAAGCAATTTCATAAGTAACAAGCTAATTAAAAATAATTTTCTCTTCGTCTAGTGGACAAAAATATATGAGCCACTAAGATAGATGAGGGATTATTTCAAAATCTACGCACATCTAGAATACATTCATAAAACTACCTAGTATAGAGCAGTGCGTATGAATACATCCAAATTTCGTCCATGAGCCATCCACTTGCAACGTCTCGTAGACGTATAGTGGACGTAAAATAGCTGGATATTTGACGTGCCATGGATCTAAATTGGACCAAAAAGAGACGTCTACTGGATTAGAGTACATCCCGTTGAGGATGTCATATCGACGTCTACTGGATGAAATTGTGTTGTTTGGGAAAATAGGAAAGATCTCACCATTTAGTATCCTTCATTCAACTTTAGTCCTTGCGAGTGGATCTATGTGGATTGCGTCTAGGGCTGTTCAGAGAATAGTCATTATCATCACTATTGGGACTATCGATATCACTATCTTCATCCGAATCTGATTCATTTAGCCATGGTTTTAGTTGACTAATGTGAGCTCACAGACCAATATTATATTGGTCGTTGTGTGAGCTGTTGTTGCGTAGAAGTGGCCTTTCTTTTTTTCTTCCAGCTGAGTCACACGGTAGACATCGTTTGGCAATACCTCGGTAACAATAAGAGGGCCTCGGTATTTAAATTGTGTCTTCGTAGGTTGGCCTGAAGATTTCGGAGCTCTTTTCATTACGACAATCTCTCCTCGTTCAAACGTGATTGCTCTACATCTCTTTTTATCATAATACTTCTTCATTTTTTGTTGACTTTCTTCTATTTGTCTTCGAGATTCTTCCTGCACTACAGATGGATCTTGCCAACTTTACGCTTCTTCATCAGCTAACTTTCTCAAAATTCCATCGTTGAATCATGGAGAATAACCGTGGAGCAATTCAAATGGTGTCTTGTTTGTTGACTTGTTTACAAAGTTGTTCAAGTTTCTCTCAACTTCATGTATTTTAACATCCCAATCTTTATGATTCTGATCTTCCATACTAGTTGTTATGGTAGACAATATTGTTCTATTAACTCTTTCAACCATTCCATTTGCACATGGTCGCTTCGTACAATTGAGTGTATGATGTATACCATTTTCAGCACAATATTGTTGAAATAAATGCGAAGTGAAACAAGTTCCTCGATCTGTTATTATTTTCTCAGGTAGACCATAAGTATTTACAAACTTTTTCAGAGGCTTCAGCACATGTGATGTTGACCTACTCTTTACTGGAGTCAATTATCTTGTGAAATTATCTATAATGACCTAAAGTTCTTGATTACCTTTAGAACTCTTAACAAAAGGTCCTAAATTATCCATATGTATAATTGAAAAAGGTTTACGACCTGTTTTAATTGGATTTAATAATCCAGGCTGTTTTCCTGACGGCGTTTTGTTCATCAAACATTTTGAAATGTGCCTTTGTACGTAACGTTTCATATAAGGAAACCAATACAGTTCTTTTATCTTATTTACAGTTCTATCAACAGAAAAATGTCCCATAAGACCATGGAATTTGATTACTGTACTTTTTCTCATATTCTTTGGAATAACAGAGAAATTTTTCTTTTCCATTTTCGCTTATGCATCAAAATAATCTGTTTCTCTTAAACACGTAATTTCTTATAAGCTGTTTTTCTTCTTTTGTTCTATCTTGATCTTTTTTTCTGAATATTTCTATTAATTTTCATATTTCTGGATCAGCCTGCTGTATCATCAATATTTGTTCATCTTCACTCAAGGTCAAACAAACTTCTAATTTATTTTCGATGAGGGATGTCAATGTATCTTCTGATTCCCAAACTGGAGCTCTGCTCATTGCGTCTACGTGAACCATTTTTTTTTTCAGGTCTATGCTCTATTTCAAAATCGAAATCTTGAATTAAATTACACCATCTTGCAATCTGAGGATTGTTTGTTTTCTTTGAATTCATGTTCATCAGTGCTTGACAATCTGTCACTATTTTGAATTTTATGCCTAATAAATACTGCCTTAATCTTTCGAGAGTCCACACAATGGCCATCAATTCGAGCTTGCTTGAATGATTCTTCTTTTCAATTTCAGTTGTCTTTTTGCTGACACAATAAACCAACCGCCATTTATGTCTGGTCCTTGTTGTAAAAGCATGCCTGCTAAACCACTAGAGCTTGCATCACAATGTACTTCCGTTTTAGCTTGAGGGTTATAATGGGCTAACACAGCCTCTGTGAGGCTATTTTTCAATAATCGAGAAAACTGCTCTTGTTCCTCTTCCCACTTGAAAGATTCTTCTTTTTGCAAGAGTCGTGATAAAGGTTCTGCCTTTTGTGCATATTTTTCCACAGATCTCCGAAAATAACCAGTTAAACCTAAAAATCTACGAATATCATGAATATTCTTAGGAGTTGCAAATTCTCTTATTAATCTAATTTTTATCATTCCTGGTTTTATTCTTTCTTTATTAACAATAAATCCTAAAAATTCTACTTCCTTTTTACCGAATTCACATTTTGACAATTTTAAAGTCAAATTAGCAGATCTAAGTTTGCCAAATACCTCTTTTATTCGTTCAATCATATCAGTCCAATTCTTCGCTGGTATCAAAATATCATCTAAATAACCCGCTTGCATAAGCCAAACCAAAAATCATACGTTCAAACTGACCTGTTTCATCTGGGGTAATAAAAGCAGTTTTTAACTTAGCTTCCTCTGTTGATGGTATTTGGAGATAACCATGAGCTAAATCTAATGTCGTGAAAATATTACATTCACCAAGACATTCTAATAAATCATCAATTCTCGGTAAAGGGAATTTATCTTTAATTGTCTGATTATTTAATTATCTATAATCTACAACAAGTCTATCCTCACCAGCTTTTTTTTTCGAACTAACAATGCTGGACTGGCATTAGGTGATATCAATTTTTTGTAATTTTAGATTGATGCAAATATCAGGCATAAAGAGAGAGAGAGAGAGAGTTCAGCCATTTCAGTGATAAACGATTATTACACCATCTTTGAAATTTGGAAACTCTGAATTGCTTGCCGTTGCGTATGCATATAACCTCATATTTGTTTCCTCACTCTTAATATGATATTGGTGAGCGTAACTTATTCCAGAACCACAGATAAATTCATTTGCGTAGATGTCCAACTATTTGATTCGGTGGTAGTTACTATATATAGGGATTCCAGAAAAACCCGTATGTATAATTTAAATTATTGTTTTAAATATAGGTTACTAAATGGAAAAAAGTATTTAAAATTAAGTTCATTTTAATCTATATAATTATAGTTCCTTTTTTATTATAAGTACAGTCTCCAAGCCCTAAAAGAGATATTTTTGTGTTATTTTCTTCATAAATTATAAAAAAAATTATTCTTGTCTTTCCTTAATAATATTTGATGGGTGAGCCAGCCATTGTATGTATATTTACTTCAGATATTTCCACTACTCATAAATTTTTAATGATACATAGTAATGTGTTAATAAGTTTATCAATATTTAGGCGTTGAACAACGTAGAGGAAAACTTAAAAATATTCATCACACTTAATATAATGGTGGATAAAAGATATTTTTAATAATAAGATTTTTTTGTACTGGATTTATTCGCATCTTCTTCTATCATTGTTAGTAATATAAAATAATTTTTTTAATTTGATGAGAAAGGTAATGTAACAACAATCAGTTTGACATATGTGAGCGTCTAACAGTTTTATTCAGTTAGTTTATTTAAAAATGTTTAGACATTAACACAATAAAATTACATATTATAAAAAAAGCAAAATAATGACCTTTTGAGTAGTTTACTGCTGAATTTTCATTTTGCGAAGTATACAAATCACAAATCTGTTTTTCCATTAATAATTTTAAACAGAAAAAGTATAATAATCTAAAAACATTAATAAATATATATCCAGTAAAATTTCAAAAAACTATTACCATTTAAAATGTATTGATTGGTATAGTGCCAAGTTGCTAAATATACTACAAGTCAATTATTAAAAGATGTTGTCTTCTAGACATTAAAAAATTTTTATGTTCTAAAAAAAGTAAATTTTCAGAGAAATTTATTTCGATAGAAAACATTTTTAAATATTTCAAGCTAATCGATATTGACGCAAACTTCAAGCAAAAATTATTCGATAAAAATGTGGGAAATTTCATATAAGGTTGTCTAGGTGTCCATAAATTTTTTTGAGTGGCTTTATGCACAGAAAAATATGGGGAAATAAAAGTGTTATTACAATAATTTAGGTGAAAATTATTCACGTGAGAAATAAATTTTCTTAGTACAGCAAACATCCGATTATCTGTAGAATGCGTGGCGAGCAATTGCTGATAAACCGATTTAGCGAATATAATTGAAAATAATAATTAAAAATAAGAGAATTAATCAAAAAATATTCAGTTGAACAATTTATATGCACAGTAAGTTATACAGAGATACATATTACTTAAAAATAATGCAATACATTATAGAAAGTTTTTTGTAAAACTTCTAAAATTAAATGAGATGGTTCTAAATCAAGGAAACAAAGTCTTACTCAATTAAATGTTTGCAATTACAAGCAAATGTTTGAGCAATGAATGTAGAATTTTTGAAAAATTTGTTAAGATATGGAACAGGATATTCACATCAAATCTACACAATTTATTGTCTTTTATTAACAAATTAATATATTCATAAGGAATAAAAATTTTAATTGTTACAATTGGTTAATAAACTAGAAAAAAAATAAATTTATAATTTTTCAAACTATTTTTATGAAAATGTTAATATATTCGAATCAATTTTCTTAAAAGCTAAAAATTAATTGATAAATAAATATCTTAATTTTAAAATTGTAAAATCAAAGAAAAAATGCACAACGTTGAATTTACAATAAAATTTACTCACATTTATTGTGAATATTTTAAGGAAATAAAAGTATTCAAAGATATTCAATTATAGAAAATAACTATTATTCATTATTCTCACTAATGTATGAAATCAAAAAGAAATATATTCCAAAACATGTCCTAAAAACAAATATATCTTACATTATATTTCTTTAATTTAACTTGATTAGAAAAACAAGTCTATTTAAAAATAAAAAATAATATTTCTTCGATAGCATATATAAGAAATATTGAATTAAATAAAAGAACATTTTAATTTACCCAAGGAAAAAGAATTGTACCGAAGAGATTAAATTCTGTGTGTGAAGTGCGTCTCTTCATTAATTTCAAATATATCATTAATTTCAAGTATATTATTATTATTTTAAAAATTTGTTTATCGATACTATTTTTATTCATATATTCAAAAATTAATTTAAACATAATTTTAAAGACAATTATAGACGTTGTTTTTTGATATTACTACGAGAAATCTTAACAAAACTATTCATTTCGTGGCCATAATGTTGATAAGGAACTTGAATATAATTGTAAAAGTTTGGATGTATTTAATGATATATTTTAATAGAACGAAATTCTATATCGAATTTTGTAACTGCAGGATATTGTTCTGATATAGAGAAAAGAAATTAAACCTTAAACTACATTAGTTTCCAACTTTCATAATCCCATATGGTGAGGATCTTTTCAGATAGATAGGAATCGCAATTCAAATGTGGTTTTCACTATTTTTGCTAAATCATAAATGCAAATTTCTTCCACATTCTTTTTAGAGAGATTCCCCAAAATATTTTTCCATTCTTGTATAAAACTTTTCACCATGGCATCGGCAATCTCGATTTCCTAAGTAATTCCCAAGCATTGTTCACGTCGTAAATGCTGATGATCATCACGCGATCTTTCAAGGTTTAAGTTTTCTTCCATTCTTTTTCTTAGTAATTTCGTAAATTTTTTCTTAATTGATGCGATTACACTCTGGTCGACCAAACGTGAGTTGACATTTGGAGAGAGAAGCAAAAATATATTTATAGCTTCCAATTATAAATGTTATTCACCTGAGTGGGATAGGGCGCGTTGTCAATTAGTGACACCGTGTTTTCAGGAGCAAATTTCGAGGCTTTCTACCATAGTTGCTAAATATCATTTAACGTTCTTTCTACATTTTAAATATCCATTTTTTTCACGTAAATGTTATTTATCAAAATATTTTTACATCATAACAATTACCACTCAATAAAATAATTTATTTATATAAATTATTTCGATTGAAAAATTAATATTCGATTAATACTAGACAATTTTAAAAATAAATATTAATCCTCAAAATCCATTTACAATACAAGAAACACAAGATTATATATTTGAATACACGACTATGTTATATTTTTTACAAATTGTCAATAGTTTTATTTCCCTTTTCACAAATTTACATTTTAAAATCTTGAAATTAAGGGCACTGAGAATAACATTAACAGAAATAACGGTTTTTAATTTCATCATGACTGTTCGGGATTGTGAAGATAAACTATAACAGTAGTGGTTAAAATTGTGAAAAAAATCTATTTTTGATGTTTGAGGATTCATAGCACTGAGTTTTTAAAGTAATATTTATAAAATGATACATCATTAGAAAAATAATTTAATCAAAACATTCATTAATGGACTAAGTTTTACGATAAATTTTTAATTGACATAAATATTAGTCACAGTACGTAACTAATATTTTTAGCCTTAATTGCGATCTTATGATCCTTCATTACAGAGTGAACAAACTATTTAAGTTTATTGACAATTATAAGTAAAACCATGATTTAATCATTGCTTCAATTAATTGAGTTTTTTCCTTGACTGCTGGACTGTTCCCCACTCTTAAGAGTTTCTTAAATGATTTCCATAGATTTTCAACAAATTTATGCTTTGGGCTGTTTCATTTCAGTAAAAAATAAGATTATCTTGAAATCAATTTTGCACACAATGACAAATACGGAACTGCCTCCTGAGGAAATACAAATGCTTGATCGCATTTGAAATGATCATGGGTGATATTCTAAGTTTACACACATAGAAGTATTTTCAGCATGAACTTTTAACCACATACATTTTTATTTTATCACATATTCTGCCAACATCTTTCAAATCACTAAACTCCATATCATGAGACTAATTGCACGTTTCATTATATATGCGCAATGAAGTTATGACGAATTTATTCACAACACATATATTTTAAGTCATCAATACCAAATAAGGAAACTTTGAACTTACTACTTCATAGAACCCTATTCCATCTTCCAATTAACATGGGTTTTAACACAACATGATCTATTTCAACTGTTGTTTCAGACATATAAATCTTTTCCTCATCGATTCTATCGTACAGACCAAATAGATTCATCTGCATCCAACTTACCTAGCACAAACTTTTATATTAATCCATTTCTTCTTGTATATTCAAAAATGATTTTCCTTGATAAAGTAGACTTTCAATTCTTTTATCAGTCGATGTTGTGCCATTACTAGTTTTTCTTTTTAGTGATTAAGCAGTCTTATTTCTTTTCAAAATTTTAAGAATGCTTTCATTAAATTTCCAACTATTTCTTAACTGCATGCTTTTCCACCTAATAGCATTATTTTACATGACTTTCTGGGTGAAAAGTCAAATTTTTGATGCATATCTAATTCTTTTTAAGTACTGAATGAAATAACAAATGAAAAACTAATTTAACAGCAATCACTTAACATATCGACAAATGTTCTCCTTTTAATTCTAATAAATAATATGAAAAGTTTAATCCTTTTAACATGACTGGTTAATTGAAAAACAAAACGATACTTAATTTTTAAGTGCTAAGCACTCAAATTACATTAGCTTCATTTAATTAATGCAAGGATATTTCAAATTAAACTAAACAAGCTGTTTTGTTTTTGTTATTTAGCTTTAACTTTTCAAAAATTCCAAATAATGAAGCAAATTTAATTTGCAACAATTAAAATATCTGTTTCCGTAAATTCAAGAAAAATTTATTTTAGTTTTCTAAATTATTAAAATAATGAGAAAAATCTCACTTTAAATTAATTAAAACTCGCATTAGTGACATTTCCTGGGGCACATTCTGCAAGTTATTTTCCATTTAAGGATGTCTGCACAAACCTAAAGAGTGTTACAATTACAGTGTTACAGAAAATATAGTAAATTCTATATTTTAAAGCAAATTTTTAACTTTATAAATGAAATAAAAGATTAATCACAAAATGTGTGTGATTAAAAGAAATTTATAATATAAAGAAAGACTTATTTTTTATAATGTCATGTTTTCAGTTGTACCAAATTCACTGTTAGCCTACACTTAAGTTACCATAACAAGTAAACATAGTACCAATTATACATATTTTGTATTTAAGAGCGAAAATATATTTAATTATATTCTACACAAAAAATTAATTTACAATATGCATTTATAAGAAATATGAATGTATGTACATATTTGTGAATGTATTAAGAAAATACAATTTACTTTATCTCAGCCTGTACTAATTTTTTTAATGCAAAATTCCTAATTTGTGTTCATTTATATTGTGAATGAAGATAAATTGTGATTTCAGATAAATTATGAATGAAGATAAATTATGATGACAGTAAGAAACATTGGCATAAACAATACATACACAAATAAAGGTGGAAAATGAATAATAGAGTAATGATTTTATTGAATAAAATTTCATACACAGAAAATAAATCAAAAGCATATAACATTTAAATTTTCAGATGAAATATCAAATACAAAATACATTTTTGTATTATTATTTTAAGCAATATTTATTGTTATTATGAAGGAAAGTCATCAAATGTTTATTGAGTACGTATAAAATTCTTTTACAAAATGCTAATTTACTAGAAAAGGTATACAAATATTTATAGTATACAGAAAATAATACTTTGTATATGTTTCTAGCAATACCTAGCACATAATTTTTCAATAAATATTTCAAAATAATAGCATGCTCGCTACTGGAATGTAGGTAAATATAAAATGTTTAAAAAAATAATAGTAAAATGTTATTATATGTACAGCGTAAACATTTATAAAATATACAAATAATATAGAACTATATCAGAGTTAAAAAATCAGTACATAATGATTGAAAAATACAAACGATTATATATAAAATGCATACCATGAGAAAAAGGCAAGATGTGTATAAAATCACAATTGGTTAAGACACTTGTGAAACTAAATACAAATTCGATAATTATCATGAAATTATTTTCAATTAACTTTTATCAAAAACTGATTTAAACTTTATTTTGCGTTTGTTCACATAATATAAAGAGTAAAGCCCACAAACTTCTCATATGCTTACTCTGATTAAAAAAATTCATCAAGTCATTTCTTAGTCAAATTTCATAAAAGATTCTAATATTAAATATTGTCAATTGCTGGCTTAAAATATGAGGTCAAAAACTTAAAATATGAGGATTTTGAAATTTCAGAGTTCCTTAGGAATTATTTCATTTATCCATTCGTAAAGGTAATAAGTAAATATAAACATAACAATTTTGTAAAATATAAAAGTTAAAATAAGTCAACAACCAAATATGAATAGATTTTAAATGAGTAAAAACTTAAAAAACTTAAATATTTTAACTAATGAAATGTATATTTTATGTTCAAATTACATTACTAATAAGACTAACAAAAATAAGTAATGTTTAAATTACTTTGACTTAGATCATGTGCCTTGAAATTAGAAAATAATTGTATACAGTATTATCAAAATGCTATACAATTTTGTGAAATTAAAATAATACATTCAATGACATATTATTGTTCTATTATCTTTTCACCCATATTTGGAATATAACCCCTAGCCATCAGACAAGCAAACACAGTCATGACCATTTTTTGTTTGACTTCTGTTATATCTTCTGGTAAAGCATAAATTCTAGCACCAATTTTTCGAGCCATTGATATTGCATACTTAGCATTTGCCATTCTATCCTAAAAATAAATATTAAAACATAATTAATTGTTGTTTTGCAAAATATTTCTATTTTTTATATTTAAAAAACAAACCTCAGTTACATGTATCTCACTTTCAACTGAAAAAAAAAAACTGATTATGCTGAGCTATCAGAAAATTCCTGCATTAGGTGAAAAAAAATCTATAAATTCTTTAGTAATTAATATTTTTGATTTTTGTTCAAGTACATAGTATATTAAAAGGGAGATAGCTGGCATCAAAATAGCTTTAAATTTTTATTGAATGAATTATTCCCAAATACATTATCTTCTTTTCACATAAAAGGGAAAAATATACAAAAATTATTAAAAATAATAAAAATAGAAATAAAAAATACACAAATCTAAAAATATGTTTTCATTTTGCACTCTTAAGTACAACTAGAATAAAAAGACAAACTACTGTAAAAAGGAAATTAAATATAACCTGCATATGGATTGATTTAATACTACTATTCTATTATAGTCTTATAAATGCACTTTACAGAATTTATGAAAGGTGATGAAACAAGTTTATTCTTTCAACAAAAATATAAATCAAATTAAAAACAAATGCAAACCTAAAACCAAAGCATACATTATGTAATGTTTTGAAATAGTGAATTAAAACTGTCAATGAATGAGTAATTAAACTGTTTTTATAAATATTTTATAAATTAAACTTTCATTTATTTTCATGGAATAGAAAAGCAAGATTGTTGCAATTTAATATACAAGTTATAAATTTACACTAAGAATGTTTATGATACAATTTCTTTCAGGGTCATTTAATTTATCTCACAAATTATATCTCTTTTTTTTATTTTTTAGATTATATAAAAGCAATACTCAAATTCCCCTCAATGTTAAAGCTAATTAAGAGAACAGTAGAATATCCATAAATTATAATATATGATAAGAATTTTAATATATTTTTAACAAACTAGTAATAAAAATATGCCCACATAAATAATAATTGAACTGATTTTAAAGATTACAAACTGGAAACACTTGTCTTAATTCAGGTACATCAATTTTTTTAGAAGTTTTCTGAAAGGTATGTAGCTTATATACGAAAATGAACGAAAGGATATATATATATACGACTCAGATTCTTTTTAAAATTCACAGCTGAAATTCAATCAAATATCAAATAAAAAATTTCATACTGTTACATTATAAATTACGTTAAAAAGCAGAATTCCTTATCCTAAGTTAAATAAATTTGATTTGTAATTTTAACATACACAATTTTCAAAATTTAAAAATTAATATTAATTTTGTAATAAATAAAATATATTGACCTCAGGTGTTTCAGCTGTTAGAACTTGACTATAATTGATTGATCCTGGTTGAATGCTGTCAATTAAATCAATGATAGGTAATGCAGTAGAAATAGAAGAATCTTGGAAGCTTCTAATACTACTTTCCTTTCCTGCTTCTTTTAGCTGAAGGTAAAAAAACAAATGATAAACTGAAGATAATTCAAATTTCATAATCTCACAAAAAACTGATTTTTCATAAGGGTCAGAATTAATTTATACCATGAAGATATGTTAGCAATTTTTAATAAGCTAATTACATTATTTCAACAATCATTTTATTTCAATTTTATACATAGCAGTTAAAATATATATCCCCAATTTACAATATATTGCATACACATACTAACTATATGCATCAATAAAACTTAATTTTGATATTAATTTAAAATATACAGAATTAATTTATTATTCATGTTTTGTGTCTTCTCTTTTATCAGAGTAATTTTATTTTATCAACTCTAACTTAAATTTAGCTTTAAGTAATTTAAACAAAAATGTATCAAGGAAGTCAATACATTCTACGTTGCTTATATAACATAGCACAAGATATTTTAGTATAGAATATCACACAGTTAAAAAAACATTCTTTAACCCAGATAAGCCTACTGTCCTATATTTAGGACAGTAGAATATAGGACAGAAGGCTTATCTGGGTTAAGTCTCAGGCATTCATTTATAAAACCCATATTGACCTGTAATAAAGCCATTGATTCATGGGACTCCATTCACAAATTAACCCAGATAAGCCTACTGTCCTATATTCTACTGTCCTAAATATAGGACAGTAGGCTTATCTGGGTTAAGAACTTTCATAAAAAAACGAAGAGTTAATAATTCTATTAAAATATAGTTGAGAAGTATTGAAAGCAAATATCCCTATTGTTTTGGTGTTGTATCCATTTGAAGTTAACTCAAATCATTCCATGTGCTGAAATTATGGCCTTGGCAATGAGTACAATTTTATCATTAAAGATTTCCCTAAAAAGGAAATTCGTCAATAGCCTGTAAACTTTTTATGATGGCTGGGCAATTAAAACATGATTTGTAAGTTCTGATAATAATTCTGTCTGCATTGATAACAGATAATTGATGTTCCATTTTGACATGTTTATCATTTAGCTTGTATCTAAGAATTGCATTAGCGCCTCTTAAAGTTACAGAGCTGGAAGTTTCTGAGTTAAGGTTTCTCGCCTCCTTTGTAAGCCCATCTGCTTCCTCATTGTCCTCAATGCCAACATGTGCAGGTATCCACTAAATATCACTATTATCAACAATAAATAAAACAAAATTTTTTTATTGTTATTAAAGTTGTAAGTTGTCATAAAATAATTGCAAATAATATTTACTTACAGATGGTGTAAAATAAGATTTTAGCAGTAATAGGTAAAAAAAAAATATCATAGTACTTATTATTTTTATTTAAGTATTTATTATAGTGTCCTTACACCACAACATTCATTTGGAAATCACAAATAATTATCATATTTTTCTGTATATAATCAGTGGATGATCTGATAAAAAAATGTTTTCCATCAAAAAAAACTTAAATAAAATTTTGAAAAAAAATTCCATTTGTGTTTCATAAAATAAGTAACAGATGACGTCATAACTTGGCTAACTTATTTAATCTATAATCAGCTTTGTCCAATTGCATTGAAGAACAAATTCGTTTCATTTAAAAGATGGGATAGCTGTGTAAAAGCAGTTGATATCATAGGATTTTGTCTTGACCCAAGTTACTTTGTTCTGAAAATTTTCAAACTCTTATATCATTATGTAGAAGCAAAAACTATTAAGTTACACAGCAGATTTTAAACTAAATGCAAATGAAGGCAAATTAAAAATGGCAACAAACGTTTTAAAGTAAGATAAAAGCAAAGAATGGGCACTACAAAAAAATTCATATTCTTATCATAAAAAATCATATTCTTAATCAAAATATGTATTTCTTATGTGATACCCTACATCAGCAGTATATATTTTCGATTATTCACCGCAAAAAATTGTTCCGGGCTACGTGACGCTTTTTATTTTTACTCATAAAAAAAGGTCTCATGGGTATTACGCTACTGCAGATCACACACAGAAAAAACGGTATAATTAGCATTATAGTAATTAAGAATAATTAAACATTTATTTTCAAAATTTAGAAAGAGTTACCATTAAATATTTAGTATCAACTATACAAACAACACAAGAACTATTCTTACAGCTCATTTAGTTACATAGTAGTGTTGAACAGGGGTTGACAAGATTTTTTAAATGAGCTTTAAATTGAATGTTACAAAAAACTAAATTCAATTATACTCTTCACCTCAATTTCACTTTTTCAATTAAAGTTATAAGGGTAGACTATGAAAATGTTTAAACTAAGATTTGCCAATATAAACTTTTCTATACATAGGCTAAGAGATTTCTGTAGAATCCAAATTTAAAATTTAATTATGATTTTATGATAAACTCTGGCAACATAAATTAATACCTTTAACAAAAACTGTTTAAAAACAGAATGAAATAAATTTAAGTTTACAATAATTTATTTTTTTGCATGCAATACAATAAATGAAGCACAAAAAGAGAACTTTGGAGTTGAAAAAGCAGAAACAGTCTCAATACTAACGGGGAAATGACATTGTACTAACAGATCCATTTCCTTATTTCAAATATTTATATCACATTTATTGAAATTAGATTTTATTTAATATATAAAACTAAACTCAGTGGCATAAAAGCCCATAAGAGCCAAGGCCTACAGTGCCCACCTCTGTTTTCCTGAATGAGAGACCCTGGGGTGCAAAGCACACGTCCTGATTAGGTGGTCAGCCTAATGCAAAACATCCAGTGTTTGATTCTCAAGCATGCTTGGTAATTAGTTTATCGACTCACTGAAGGGATGAAAGGCTGAGTTGACCTGGTCCAGCTCGAGGATTGAACCTCAAACCTGTGCCTTGTAAGTGTGAAACGCTAAAACTAATCCACCAGGCTTCCTTATTTAATGTATGTGTAAATACAAAATAGCCTGAATGATAGGGACTAATGAAAACAAAACTTTTCACATAAAAATTGACCACATTACAGCAAGAGAAATTATGGTAAAAGTAAAATGATTCATGATGCATAATATATATGAAAGAAACTTTACACCATATATATATGTGTGTGTGTGTGTGTGCGCGCATGTGAGAGAGAGTGTGTGTAATGATAAATGAGATTAATCTAGTGATTTTGTATTATAATCAGTGATTATTCATAATAACCACTAAACTCGGTAAATGTGATAAATCATTTAATATTTATTACATTGACCGGTTAGCTTATAAAATCCTCAACTCATAATGGAGAATTCAATAAATTCATTAATGATAATGGTAAATGAAAAATTAAAGTAATGATATCTTAATTTGATAATATTCTTTCAACATTAAATATTTCGCTCTTAACAATTTGAAGATCATGATGACTTTAAAGAATAAAACTTACAGTAATATATATATATATTTTAATAAAATTTTTTTTAATTAAAACTAGCCCTTTTGTACTTTATTTTCAGTAGACATATTAACACAGGTTTATAAGATAATAACATTAGTTATATACAGCACAGGTTCTTTTTACCAATTGGTAGGAGACTGTAAAATAGTTCGTGAAAAAGAAAATATTAGATCAAAATCTGAGATTTTAACCAAACAACTTTGTAAATAAAATACTCTATTAGAAAGAATTATTTAGAATGCACAAAAAGAAATACATGCAATATGAGATTCCTGCTTTGAAACCTTTTATGTTCATCTTCATAGCAAAGCGATTGGATTTTGCTTTAATAACAGTACCATCAACATGAATATTTATTCCTTGTTTCTCAGCAAAGCTCTTTCTAGTTGAGGATGTTTTGCTTCTCTCCAATACTTTTGAGGGGGAGGTTATTGTATCCTTTCACTAGTACTGTTTCCTCAGTTTTTAAAATTGTTGAGAGGTTGTTCTTTGGAATTTCTATTTTCCGGCAATGTTTGTCTTATTTAATATTTTTTTTTCACATACTTTCAGAATTTTCTTTTTTTACTTCAACTAATAAACATGTTTATTTACTCAAATGCAACAAATATACAATGGAACCGGTTCAATCTTTCATGACAAATGAAACCAGCTGCAGAATCAAGGAGCACAAAACTTTTAAAGATTCTGTCCCATTCATGTTACACTGAAACAAATATTTAATGGGTGTGCAACAAATTTTCAACTGCAACAATATGAGGAGAGAAGAATTTTTTTGTAATTTTTGTGCCCTTTAAGTGCAAGAAATACCGAGACTGCATTCGGCACCACAGTTTTTTCCCAACAAACGCTTGATATCCATCTATCTTCGACTATTCTTCTCATGATGTCTGAAATTTTATTTATAAATAAACAAAACAGAACTTTGAATTAAATAATAACTAATATTTTGAGATAATTCTTATGTCTTGTCAGGGTTGATTGGTCGGGTTTTATGGCACTATGCCCAAAAGAGGATAAGCTGCACTAATTATGTCTTGTCAAATGAAAGAACTGAATGAAGAAAAAATTTAGATTAGAACGTGCATAAAACAGTTCTATGTCAAAACAAGCTAAACTCATTCTAAAGAAAGATTTACCGACGTATCTTTGTTAATTAACTTATTTAGGCACATTATTATGCCATTCCCAGAGGCTTTTCAGTTGGAGGGCTTTGCAACCCCTACTTATTTAATGTGTCTCAGCCAACTTTAATGAACATAATGGTTATTCAAACTCACTACCTTCTGATAATGAGAATGACAATCCAACCAAACAAGTGTCCAGACATAAAAATCGTGCATGGAAAACCTAAACACAACGAGGGTCAATAGGTTCACGCAAGCAAGCAAACCATATTAAAAATTTGCTAAGTTTTGGTTAGAAAGCAATAAAACTAGTAAACGGTGCAAAGGATTATATTTTGTACAAATCATTTAATTCTGTAACACAAGGCATTTTATGAAGATATCTACTTCTTATAATGCAATGTTTGTGATGTTTTCAAAAGTAGAATTGAAAATAACTTATTTTATAAATGACTATCAAATATCTTAGAACTGAAGAACTTCATGTTAGAACAGAAACAGTAATGTTTTTGATAAAACAAACAAATAGATGATTCTTATGTGAAAATTAATAATCCATTACTAAACACCTACAATTAATTTTATGATTCAGAAAGAAAATGACTTTTAACTAGACAAGAACAAGTACGAAAACGATGTAAGTACTAAGGAAAGTTTAGAATCACAGGAAAAAAAAAAAAGATACAGAAAGTTATAAATCTTAAACTTTCTTTTGGTAATATTTGTGAGACAGAGAAACTACGACTACCAGATGGGGACAGCAAGAAATGATCCATGAAATTTATTAGCATTGTAAATAGAAGTTCAAAGCAAATAATTTTATCTGTTAAGAAAAAAGGAAAAACAAAGAAAGCTTTTACAATGGTACACCTGAAAACAGTTCACAATTTGTGGAAAAAAAAATCATTTTGCTTGAAAATGTTCAAGATCAAACAATATGACTTCAAGAATGTTAAATAAATGTTTCTGAAAGTTAATAATGTCAGCGATGTGCTTACAAGGAAATCTTATAAGTGTAAATGTCAGAAAAAATCTGGAAAACTAATTTTAAATTTCATAAAACTAATATGCTTCAACAAGAAAACTTACACATAAAAGTAAGCAAATGCCTTTTTAGAGCAAGTTTAGTTTGTTTTGGACATGGTACGGTTTCATGGATGTTTTAATAAGCTAAACTGTTTTCTTTTTTCAGGTTTTTTATTTGACAAGACATAAAAATTAAAATGAAACATCAGTTGTTATTTAATTTAAAGTTCTGTTTTGTTTACACATATAAATAAAATATTTACTAAAAAAACTAGCTTGGCCTTATTTTCAATAATTTTGATCATTTTGTATTTTTCAATATACTTTACAGCACATAGTAGAACCTCATTTTTATGAACCTCTAATTTGCGAAAAAGTGGCTAGTCCCAACTCTGACATCATAGACACAATAATTTTAACTAACATTTATGAACTAAAATATTGAAAAAATCTTTTTTGTAAATTTCCCTTTTTAATAAATACGTTGCATTTCTGTTATTTTTATATTTTACAGTTTTTTTTTATTTGATTTCCTTATATACTACCATCTGAGATGGCAGTGACAAGCATAAGCATTTCAGACATCATAGGATCAACAGTCAAAGATACACGTGTATCAAGCATTTGATGGGAAGAAACTGTAGTATCGAATTCAGCCTTTATGTTTCCTGTACATAATGACACAGGAAATAATTCTTCTCTCCTCCCCATACATAAGGATATGGGAAAGGGAAACAATCTTTAAAAGTTTTGTGCTCTCTCATTCTGCAGTTTGTTTTGTTGATTGAGAAAGAGCAGATACCATTGAGGATTTGTCACCGTTGAATAAGCAAACATGTTTATCAATTGAAGTAAAAAAGAAAATTATGAAAGTAGATAAAAAATATTAAAGATAAAAATTGCCATAAAACATGGAATTACAAAAAAAACAATACTTAATTTTAAAATCTTTGAAAAAGGAAATAGTAACAGATAATAAAAACAATAGTTTTCGCATTGTATGTATTCTACAGAAGCAAAACATCCTAAATTAAAAAAAAAGCTTTGCTTGTTTTGTTATGAAAAATGAGAGGAATGAAAACACCTGTTGACGGCAATGTCACTAAAAAGAAATCTAACAGCTTTGCTATGAAATTGAACATAAGGAATTTCAAAGCATCAGATAAGTGGTTCAAAAAATTTAAAGCAAAACCCAGTTTGAGCTGTAAAATGGTGAAGTGCAATCAATAAAATGAAATTAAGCGTTTAAGTATGAATCTGAATCTGTATTTTGCATATATATAATTCTTTCTTATAGTGTATTGTAAATAATTCTTTTTAATAGTATTTTATTTATAATGAAAAAGAAGTTTGGTT
The DNA here is from genome assembly GCA_037975125.1 of Latrodectus hesperus. Classification (NCBI taxonomy): domain Eukaryota; kingdom Metazoa; phylum Arthropoda; class Arachnida; order Araneae; family Theridiidae; genus Latrodectus; species Latrodectus hesperus. The sequence goes on from CM075854.1 coordinate 22,851,177, forward strand.
AAAAATTTAGATCTTAATTATCTAATATATTATTTTCTATTTTACAAACTTTTTTATGAACTGTTTTACAGGTCCATACAAGCTTGTAAAAAGAGCATCTACTGTATATAACTAATTATAATTATTGCTGTTATCTTATAAACATGTGTTACGATACCTACTGAAAGTAAAGTACAAAAAAGCTACATTTAATAATTTTATGTATATATATATAATATTGTAAATTTTATTCTTTAAAGTCATCATGATCTTCAAATTGGTAAGAATAATGTATATTGCTGAAAATATTTTTTCAAATTTAGATATCATTTCACAAAATAAACTGAACTTATTAAATACCCTATTATAAATTCGGGATTTTATAAACTAACCTGTAAATATGGTAAGACCAAAGTGGATCTTGGCAAAGTCATCTCCTAATGTTCATGTATGTACTGAGTCAATTTTGCACTTTGCATAACTTTAAAGAGCATAATTGAAGACATGACATGATTCATCAGTTGATGTTTGTTTGTTGCTCAATGGTCAATTTTTGCGCATGGTAGCTAATTAGACTAGGACCTTCGGTTTAAAGTGAATTCCAAACCACTACAAGCATCCATGCCCAAGGTGGGATCCGAACCCACGAACGATTCCTCATATAATGTTATTCTTGGTCTGTAAAACAGATTAGTCTTCTTATAAATACACATGAAATATGGGAGAAAATTTAAGAAATCAATTGTCACTGGTGGCTTCATTGAAAAACCTGCAATAAATGCAGTATAATACACATACAGCTAAAGAAATTGCAACACACATTTTAGAAGTGAAAGGATGAGTAAAAGTTGAACATCTATGTTGAGAACTTCATGATTATTTTGTTAACGATTGGTCCAGGTTTTTGCTACAAGAAATACAAATTTAGTAGAGGAGTTTTTATTTTTTTATTTGAGGATTCGGTTTGCTTGATGTTCTAGCCATTTTTTACAATGGAGCACCTAATTAGACAAGGAACTAAGTAGTTTAAAAAACTTTGAAGTAACTAATATTTCAGTCAATAAAGTGGATGTAAAATGTTAAATGCCTTTCTTGGTAGTAATGTCTCAGGCCAAGTGTTTTTATTTATTTTTATTTATTTTATTTAAGAAAGACAAAGGCATATTTATTTTTAGGGAACTTTTAATATTAAATTATCATACATCAGTCTACGAAGATAAAGTTTCTTTGCTAGCTAAAATTCATATGAACTTTATTTGCAAAAATAAATATGTATATAGATAATACAATTTTTTAAAGTACATTTTCAGTGCAATATTAAAACTCAAAATCTTCAATAAGCATTTTAATTGCAGTATGTTATGTTAGTATTGAACTTACTTTGTTATTCACCCATTCAACTATTTCTTTTTCAACAACAGGATGACCAGTATTCGCTAACTGAGTCAAAATTGTTAGTGTATATGCTCTCATCAATTGCCAAACCAAAGCTAAAATAAAAATGAATTTCACTGTATTGAATCATTAATGTTCTGAATTATTTTACCAAAAATTATCAAAATCAGATTAAAAATTTCAAGTTACTAATGATTACAAATTACTTTTTGAATGAAAAATTGTATGAGATAATTGGAAATAAAATAACTGATATATGAAATATTTTAGGTGAAATAATTTCAATAACTATAGGCAGGTATTTTCCTTTTTAACAATATAAAATATACAGTATGTGAATAATAAAAAGTTATATGTACCCGAGACATTTATAACTTCCATTTTGCATATATGAAACTATTAATACAAAGAGCAGGAAATAAGAATGATTTCAGTAAAAAAAGTTACAAGTTATACAAGTTCATATTATAAAACCATTTTGAAAGATTACATTATGAGATACTTTGGTTCCAATTTACAGGCTGAATATATTATTCATGAAATTTACCTTTCATGTATAGCTGGCAAGTTGAAGAAATTTCAACTTTGCCCGATTAAAGATGTTCTAGGTGCTGCTCATTTACAAAACATATACTTCAAAATCCCAGCACTAATAAAAACTTCTATATTGAATTAAAATAATTTATTTTCACTATAATACTCAAATGATAATTTTACCACTACCCTAATTGACATTAATTGATTGTTGCATTACACTGGCTGCTCAGCATGCTACAATTAAAAGTCATTAAAGTTGGCGATATTATTAACTATAAATTTTATTCTAAATCTGTGCATAATATATAGGGGATCAATGAATGAGCATGAAATTTGTAAGGAGAATACACTAAAATTGGTTCATAACTCTTACACAAATATAAGGAATTATTTATTTATACAAGTATGCACTTGTATTGTCAATAAGCTTTTGATATTTAAAGGACTAATTGTTCAAACTAGTGTTAATCTGGCAGACAAACTCCAATAAACTCATGGAATGCTAGTTTTTGTTAGAAAATTGCCAGAATTTGTTTTTGTATTCCAAAAGTTACTCAAATTGCAGAAAAAGTAATAGCCTGAAAGCTAAAAAGATGATGACGTTACAACTGAAATTTCTGTAGCTTTGACAGTGCATTATCATGCAATAAGATCAATCTGTTGACAAATATACGCAATTTCTCTTTAAGTTCATGCATCAATTCGTGGATTTAAATGTATTATATTACTAGTGTAATCTATGAGTCAAGATTCATGTAATTATAATGAACTACACTTGCATTAGACCACAAATCTTCACTATCAGTTTGTATCTTTTGAGGGAAAAAGTTACCTGTAAGAAGCTTGGCAAACCAATTCAATAATGTCTAACCAAATACACTAGTTTATGCTCTCACAATATCGCAGACCACAATATCATTGTTCTTTGTAAAAACTCATACTTCATAATAGTGCAAAATTGGAGGGATTATATCCTCTCCACATTAAGACTAAAAACTCATGCAAGTTTTTTGTCCAAGGCTGAGAGTCTCAAAAGGGATTACGCCCTGACATTCAAACCTTCCCGCCCAGTCAAATGTGAGCCTCCCCCTGATCGTAAAATCCCAACCTTTTGCCTCATAATCGGCACGTTAGAAAAGAAGTGCAATGCTAACCCAGAAATTCTCAGAATCCATTCTCTAGAGACTATCGCTACAAAATACCCAAGTGATGAATGGCTCTACATTTACACAGATGGCTCAGTAACAGGAGACTCAACTGGAGCTGGCGTGTACTGAAAAGGATTTTTTAAGGAATCTTTACCTGTGGAATCTGGGGCCACAAACTTTGATGCTGAAATTGAGGCCATAAAGTGTGCCACTGTGAATCTTCTTGGACTGAGCACTCTACTAAAGAAAGCTATCTTTTTTATTGACTCCCAGTCTGCTATTGTGGCCATCACTTCATACACAATAAGCGATTCATTTCACGTGGAAGAAGTAAAGTCACTCTTCAATCATGCCATTTCCATCGGGTGGGAAATTGTTCTTCAATGGATACCTAGCCATTGTGGTGTCTATGGGAATGAAAAAGCAGATGACCTTGCAAAGAATGGATGTAAAATGAAACAGCCTGATTTGTGGGAACAATAGTGGAAAAGAACTGTGGTGCCAAATTCAATTTCTGTTTCTGAATACATAATGACACAGTAAGGTGAATAACTCTTTAAAAATTGATGCTCTCTTGTTCTGAAGTTGGTTTGTTTCATTTGAACAACTCAATTTATGAATTTTCGTTTCTAGAGAAAGTTCCAATTCTGTTCAGGATTTGTTGCAGTTGAACAAACAAATATGTTCATCAGCTAAAATAATAAAGAAGCATTCTGAAGTAAATGAAGAAATATTAAATAAGACAAAAGTTGCCAAAAAATATGCAATTCCAAAGATCAACCTTTCAACTATTTAAAAAAAGTGAGAAAAAACTTTGAAAAAGGAAAAGGTTACCTCTCTGTTGAAAATACTGTACAGAAGTGAAACGCCCAAAACTGGAAAGAGTTTTGCTTGCAAGGGTAATAAAATGAGAGAAATAAACATTCCTGTGTTGATTATAATGTCATTAAAGAGAAATTTAATTCCTTTATTGCTGAACATAAAATATTTCAAAATATCAGTTCGTTGGCTCCAAAATATTAAAACAAGACATGGTTTGAGCTTTAAAAAATTGTATGGTAAAGTGCAATAAATAAAATGGTTGTTTTTAAGTATCAATCTTATTTTGCATGTGTTTCTTATAGTACAGGGATGGCAAACCAATGACACGCACACCACAAGTGGTGCGTTTGAAAATTTTGATGGCACGCACAAAAACAAAAATATTTTTTTTATGAATTATCTTTTTTGATAGAAATGAATTAAAAATTATTAATCTACACTTAATTTATAATTTATGATATAAATTTGCAGTACTTAATACCTATCTTAGTATGTTAACTAGAACTGTCAAATTTTTAATTATTAAAATATCACATGAATTCTCTCAAAGTATATAAAGATGTGCATTATATAAAATTTTTTGCGTATCTAGTTTTGCCTACTAATGTTATTGCATGTTGTTGCCGTCACAGCACCTGAATCAGACGACAGACTGCATTAGTCATTTCGAGTAAACAGTCATCTTTGAAACTTCAGTGACTTGTTAAAAAATATAACTGTTTAGTGTAAATAGGTATAGTGTTATTTTTAGGTAAATATTTTCACATATTATTTCATATTTTATATTCTGTATTCATTTGAAATAACATATTGCGTCACGACTGAAGTTTTAACCTGTCACAACCTTAAGGTGTTAAAAGTTACTAAACTTATAATTTATTTTCCTTATTTTTGAATAATAAAATATTTTATATTATGAGAAATTATTTTATCATTAAATCAGTGTAAAATATAGAAATGGTTAGTAAAAAATACCTAGAATTAATATGTTATTTATTATTTTCTTGTGCTGGTAATATTTTTAGTACTTTAATATGTGACGAAACATGTTCTTGCAAACGAATACAGAAAAAATAATTTATTTTATAATAATGTAATGAAAATATATATTTTTAGAATTTCTTATTATGCCTAGTAAAATGAAGAAATCGAAATTATCAGCAACATGTAGCAGCAGAAAATTTCAAGCTTGGTAGACCGATACAGTATGATTGAAAAGGACAGTAAAGCAATTTGTATTTTATGTTCTAAAATTGTAGTCTGTAGTACATCTTCAGTAAAGCGGCATTATGAAACCAACCTTAAATTTCTTCTCGGTCGAAGTGTAGAAGAGAAAACGGAGTATATATCAACTGCCTTTAAAAATAAAAATGCTTAAACTACTTTAAGGAAATATATTGGAACTCAATCAAACACCACTGCTGCTAGTCATTAAGTTTAAAAAACTATTGCTCAATTCATGAAAACTTTTAATGAAGGCGCATTTTTAAAGGATGATGGGCTGCAATGTGCACCATACTTATTCGATAATTTCAAAAAGACAAAAAAAAAAAAAAAAAAAAAAAAAATTATTCAAAGAATTAAAGACATGCTAATAGCTAGGAATACAGTCAAAGAGAAAACTTTGGGTATGGCGGAAAATGTAAATTTTCTACAAAATATTCATATAAAATCTTGCGATTTTATATCCATTTACCTTGACGAGTCTACTGATGTAACAGGCTCAGCTCGCTTAGCAAATTTTATACATTATTTTGTTCAAAACAATATGAAAGAAGAGTTAATAAGTTCATCAACATTAACAACAACAAAATGATTAGACATTTCTAATGCAGTTATAGATTCATTGGAAAAAAGAGAAATATATCCTTTTAAAATTTTGTCAGTTACAATTGATGGTGTCCTCAGTTGACTGGACGGGAAAATGGATTTATAAATTTATTTACAAAACGTATTGGACACACAATACTTGATTTTCATTGCATTATTCACTAACAAGCATTATGTACCAAAACAGATTTAAAAATGTTTGATGATATTTTGAGTTTTGTAGCAAAATTAGTCAATTTTATATCAGAACGAGCACTAAATAAAAGAAGATTTCAAGAATTGTTAAAGGAAGTAAACTCGTCGTACAATAGCTTACTTTTATACAATAATGTATGCTGCTTAAGCCGAGGAAATGTTTTGCAAAGATTTGTTGATTGTTTGGAAGAAATAAGATTATTTTTAAATAATGAGAACATTATTGACCAATACAATCAATTATTGGATGTAAAAGGTTATATTTTTTTCACTGATATATGCTCTTACTTAAATGAATTAAATAAAAAACTTCAAGGTGTTAATAAAAGTCATTATAATGTTTGAATTAATCAAAGCATTGGAAGTGAAATAACAGATTTTTAATCCCGATATTCTTTTAAATTCATATAAATATTTTCCAAATACTACTTTTTTTTCTGAAAGTGAATGTCACAAAAAGCCAAATAAAGAGTCATTAACGAAAGAATTTTCAATGGTAATTCAATCCCTGATTCAGGAATTTTCTGCAAGATTTACGCAGTTTAAAGAATTTGAAGAAACTTCAAAATTTATTTTATACCCTGATACAATACCATTTGAAAAATTAAATTTAAAAGTCCTTGAATGAATAAGTTTTAAGGAATTAGAAATAGAATTAATTGCATCTCAGCCAAGTACCATATGAAACCAAAAATTTGTTGATTTAAGATATGGTTTAGAAATTATTGAAAGTAATCAAGTGTTGGATAAAATAAATAAAAATGCAGAAGATGAAATTCCAACTACATGGAATTCAATTCGTGAAACGTTTAATTGTTTAAAATTATTAAGGCAATTTTATCAATAATATACAATAATATTTATCAATAATATACAATAATAAAACAATTTTATCAATATTTTTATCAACATGTGCATGTGAATCGCTATTTTCAGAGTTAAATTTTATAAAAAATAAATATAAAAATAGAATGACGGATGAGTCGAGCTCTGCATGCGTATTGTTGAAATTAACTAAATATGAACCAGATATTAAATCTCTATCGTCTAGTGTACAGCAACAAAAATCACATTAAAATTAATTGTTTTCAACGTGAATTTTGCGTTTCTAGCATATTGCTTTTTGTAAAACACTGATAAATAAAAAATTATTTAAAGAATAATTGCTTTTATTTGTTTATTAAAATATACTTACGTATAGTTTCACCATGCTAGCATTTCAAATGAAATTTTACTGAGGCATGTTACCTATTTAATAAATAATATTTAAGACTTTGTGGCATGGACGTCAAAAAAGGTTCGCCATCCCTGTTTCAGTAAATTCTAAGTAAATCTTTCTAATAGTATTTTACTTATAAAGAAAAAGCAGTTCAGTAAAAAATTCAGATCTTAATAATCTTATATTATTTTTCTATTTTATTGACTGTCTTTTTCATGAACTATTTTAAAACTATTTTAACTCAACGAGTTGGTAAAGATGAGCATCTACTGTATTTTGAATTTTGCATGGTTGCTCAGTTTTACTCGTGTATAAAAACCAATGATAGAAATGTCACATTGTATTTCACAGTACAATAGTAAAGAAAAAATGATAATGCATTGATAATAAGATGGAAATACTTAATAAATATTTTTTGTAGCTATATTTTATTAAAAGTAATTGAAATTAAATTTACAGCAAGAAAAATTAGACTATATTTGATGAAATATAGAAAATAATAATACCAAGAGTAAGAGTTGGATTGCCTTCAGATATATCATGACCAGCAATGCCCACTAAAGAAAACTTCAATTCTTTGCCAAGTAATACTGCATAATTACAATTTTCTAATTTCTCCATAAAAGCCTTCAGTTTACTAAAAGTCTTGTGTACACGGTTCCAATCGACAATTCCTGGTTTGATTGTATCATACAACTAAAAAGTTATATAACTTAAGTCAGCAAATAATATTTTACATATGTATTATGAATATATTTATAGCTTACTCTAAATGAATAAAAAAGGAGCTAAGATATTAAATTATGTAGTTAAATGCATAATAGGACAACGGTGCATTTAATTGCATTTGCAATTTTTTAGACATTGTACAGCAACAAAAATTTAGCTGCACTTGTGTTACATATGTAAGATTTAATATTCATTCAGTGACAAAGCATGATTTTAGGTTAATAATAATGATCACTAATGAAGTACAATTGAGATAAATAAAAACATGAATCTTCTTATTTTAGCTTTTGTTAAATGCGAAATTTAACAAAAGCTAAAATATTATTCTAATAATTTTTCACATCTTAAAAAATACTTTTTAATTCTGAATGAAAAGAAGAGAGTTGACATTTTTAACTACTGGTGGCCAATTGACAGGACAAGTAAATATATTTTACACAATGCAAAATATTTTTCACAGAATTGTATTTATATTAATATTTAATAATTTAAGCATTGCAGGCTACGAGTGGTAAACAATACAATGAAAAAACTTTTTTTTAAAACAGACATCAAGTTTTCCAATTAGGAATTAAGATATAAAACATTTCAATTAATTACTATGAGGGAAAAATTTTGCATTAATTATATTTATCTTTGTAAAGATGTAGTAGAGACAATTTTTAAAAAATAATGGAGAAAACAAAAGCCTACTTCGGCTACAAATATTAGAAGTGCTATAGAATTTCCTTTGATGAAATGTTCATGGTCAAATGAAAAATTTGCTACATTCATTCTGTTATCATTTTGTTTTCCACAGATGAATCACAGGCACAAAAAAGCTATTCATTTGCTTAAATATTTAGAGCATAAATTTGTAGTAAAGAATTATATTTAATCTAAATCTATCATTTTTCAGAAACAGTGAATATAGGTCCAGAAATAGTTTTTAGGTTTTTATAATTATGAATCGCTTGATTATAGAAAATATAGTTTATGAATAACTTTATTACATTTAGTAAAATAAAGCCATATTCTATCAGTATGTAAAAATTTAGTAATTATTTTTGTCTGACAAACTCCTTAAACAATGATTGTCTCCAACCACCATATAGTATCAAGTTTTTCTTACTTTATTATATTCAGAAGCTTTTTTGAACAATTATTGTTAATGATTTCCACACTTAGTACCAAATGTACTACAAAAAGGGACAGTAAGATTCTACAGCAAGATTCTCAACTGTTTTGACTTCAATGAAGAAAATAAACGTTGCTTTATTATTTCATAAAAAAAGAAAAGTCAACTCCTTCTCTTTTCCAATGTATAGGTTTTATAAAATCGTACTTTTTGCAGTGTAAAGAATGAAAAATCCATTACACAAGATTAAAAAAAAGAAGAATATGGAAGATAAATTTACATCTCTTTTAACTTATTTTCTTAAATACATGAGAAATTAAAAATATATATATATTGGCTCAAATAAAGAAAACAAAAAGGATAAGCATATCTACTAAATTTTTATACAAAAAACTAACCCTTACATTTTCAATACATATAAACAGCAAACTTTACAGACTGACTGAATTGTTAACTGTATACTCCAAAATTTAGATAAATTTAAAATTTATTACATTGCCTGAACTTCGGTGTTACAATAATAAATCCTTAAGTATTCTAGTTACATACTAAAATTATATTTATAGTAAGTTTATATATCACAATAACAAAATATACAAATAAAGGTTCATTAAAGCACAAAATATGAATACATTTTACTACAAAAAGTAAATTTTATCCATTACTGATTTGTGAACTAATTTGATTGATTAAGAAACAAAATCTGGTGATATTATGCATGCAGTATTTTGCTGGAAAAAATCAATCCTTATGTGTTATAAGCTTCAGTTGATCATGTAATTAAAATTTGTATATAATTTGGTTTGACACTTTACTAAATAAGAATATTTTTCATCAATGTTCAATAAACTGTATTAAGGTAAATGTACAATTATTTTGAAGTTTTATTAATTTCAATATTTTATAATTCAATGATGCATCTGAATATACCTTTAAGCTTATTTAAGGAAATAAATATGAACTTATGAATTGAAATGTAATGTTCATCAATAATATTTATTTTCAAAATGAATATAGTTAAATAAAATCATTTAATACATTATATATAAAATTTATATCATTTCAAACATTTACATACAATCTTAAATTTATTTTTCTAGTAATAAAAAGAATGTTTCATTCAAAGTACATTAGTTTTAATGAAAAATAAGATTTTAATGATAATAAGATACAGATTTGTTATCTCTTATAACTGATTACAATTTAAAAATATTTAACAGAAATTATTTATTTTAAAACTATGATGTAAATTGTTATCATAGTAGGGAATTTTATGATTTAAGAAAACAAAACATTTAAAATTTGAAGTAATTAACTTGACAAAAGATTGGCCTATGTAGCAAAATAGATTATATTTTTAATTGAAACTATTTATGAAACAATAAAAAAAGTATAATTTAAAGTCTGAGAAAACATTAGAAGCCTATTAAGCACTGATAACGAAAAAATTATTTTCTTTACCTGAAATATTATTAATCCATTTGCAAGATCACTATACAACCAGTTGACGTAAGGTGAGACACCCATACTATTCATCCAATTTCTGTAGGCTATAAATAAATTTCTATTAAAATAGCAAATGATTAATTAGATAAAACAATCAACATAAATTATTTAATTTAATTTACCAGCTCTTCAAAATAAAATTCCAAAATTGATAAGAACAAAGCATTATTAGCTTTAAACACAGTAATTTTAAAGTGTCTCACAAATTACAATGCATGATGCAACAAGCATAATTGACTATACTGAACCAACTGCTACATAAAATACAATTAGAAGTAGGAATGATAAATTTATGCAGTAAGAAATTTAAGAGTGACATACATATGGTTTTGAATACATAGTTTCATGCACATGATTATGAATATACTTCATGCAAAAATTTTTAAATGATTACATTCTAAACTTTGAGATGAAGTACTTAAAGTTAGAAGTCAAACATCCGTAACATTTTATTGTGAACACAGCGTTGAAAATAACAATTTTCTTATTCAGGATTTCTAATATTGTGCACAATATATGATTATCAAAAATGTTTTCCTTAAGTCATGAAGAACAGCATAAAGTAATGAAAAAACTTTTATTACCACTTAATTTAATATCAGAGTTAAGCAGTTTATTTTATCCCAATTGATAAAAAGATGTTCATATTAACATTGTTGCTTGTTAACATGAAAATACTAGAGTAAAATACTTTTCATATAAAATAAAAGAATACAAAATATTATTAAAAATATAATTGTAAGAAAAAATTTCTATTATGAAAAAAAAACCTTTTGAATCCATTTCGTCACAAAGTCCGATAAACAAGATCAATCAAGAAAAGTTTCCCGAGAAATTAGTACTTTGACTTTTTAGTAACTTTTAAAAACAAAGTTAGACATATTTTTTTAATAAAATTTGTTTTGTTAATAAATAAATGACGGAAATAGATTATTTTCAAATTGCGCGTTGGTAACAATTTTTATTTTGTACCGTGAGAGTTTTTTTTTTTTTTTTTTTTTTTTTAATTTTGCTTTAACACCTTCATTGCTATTTTTTGCCTTCTCTATAGTTTTTATTTTAAAATTTGATGAAAATTTTTTGAAGAAAAGTTTTTGCTTCCACATGACGAGATACAAACTTGAATATTTTCAGCATGAAACAACTCAAGTCAAAACAAAATGCGTAGTGATAATAGCAACTGTTTTTGTAACTATAGTATCTTTATGAAGCATGAAATTCATTCTTGAATGTAATTGATCAAAGCTGATTATGGATGAAATAAGTTAGCTGTCTTGTGATGCCATCTGTTATTCCTTTAATGAAACATATACAGCATTTTTTCAAAACTTTAAGCTTTTTGATAAAGAAAGTTTTTTTATCAGTTTATCTACAGTGGCATATAATAAGCAAAACAAAATTCAAAACTTCTTTAATGCATCATCTGTGGATTACATACAGAAAAATAAGATATATCAGAAAAGTTTGAAAAATACAAATAATTTTATTTAAATAATCATTAATCATATTGTATTATGGATCACTTTGATGATTTAATTTTAAAATGACTATAGTTTTTTCCTGGAGAAAATTCAAAACAATTGGTACACAAATCTTGAACTAATAAAGTTCAGAAGAGCCCAGATAACATTCTTAATTCATTGAAATATTTTAAAGCATATATTAGCAGATAAAAAACTCATAAGCAGATGAATACATAATCAAAAAACATTTAGATTTTGGCATCATTTTATAACATTTGTAAGAATATAATTCAATTAATTGGGAGGACTAGATATTCATAAATTTGAAATATAGAAAATGTTTCAAATTATATAAATTCATTACTCCAGCAAATGGCTCAGATCCAATTCTACTAAAAGATTATGAAAGATTACTATGCCAATAAGATGAGCTATGCAGTGTATGTTCCATGACAAATTGGATCCAACAAAGGATGATTTTTTGTAAGGAATAAAATTTTTAGTTTGATAGTTCTTTATGCATGTAGCATATCCAGAGGGAAGCAGATTCAGTGGTAAATCAGCTGAAGATATCCTTTTTCACACATTATACTTGGGATTTTCGGTCAACTAAGCATCACATATTTTGAACAAGGGGATCCATTATTTTTTATAGTAACAGATAATTAGAAATTCCTCACCAAATTTGCATACCAAAACTGTTTCACAGGAGATGCAAAATAAATCGTTTCCCTGTACTGCATAAAAGTTTTATGTGAAGGAGTTAACTTTCCAATAAGTAAGGTATCACTTTTGTAATCAGCATTCTGAATTAACTGAGCCCGTCTTCCAGACCCTTTTTGCACCTGACACTTAAGAAAGACTCACAAATATGAATGCAGTGAAGCCACATCAAACTGTAACAAGTGGGGAATGTAGCTACTTTTTAGTGAAGGTATGTGGGTTCTCTTTTAAACCTTTAACTGGGGTTACACAGTTATCTCTAATGACAACCACAAAAATAACCTTCATCAGACTAGCAGCCATCATGAAACAACTATGACTCTTGCAAAAGACCAACTTTCAAATTCCTCTGGCTAAGCTGTGTCATTTGGTAAATGCTTGTGGAATGATTTCAGCTTGTAGGGGGAACAAATGTAATATATGAAGGTTACAGAATACCAATGCCTTCAGTATGCCAGTTATTTGTGCCCCTTCTTGTGCAATATTTACTAAACTGTGAACTGTTCCCCGAGATTATAGGTAGTGAATCTTTGTGGTTGTACACGTCATTTTTTATAAAGAAATGTTACATTACAAACATTTGAGCACATTTGTTGTCAGCAATGACATTATGGCAATTAATTCTTCCTTAATGATGTTTCCTACACAATATTAAGTAAAAACCACTAAATTTGTAGATTAATGACATTACTTTCAAGACAGCAATATGAAAGTAGCAGAGTAAATGTAATTTTTTTGTTGATTTGATACATTTCCAATTATTTTAAAGATTCAGTTTTTTATTGTATTTCCAGATAAAGGAGTACATTTGATGTACTGAATCATTTTATCTTTATTATCAAAATCATCAGAAAATGAAGATTTCCTCCTATATAAGAGTCAGTTTGTTTACAATAAACACGCATACTCCAATTAATTCTTTTATAAATTTTTAAGTATTCATGGGATATCCCTGTATATACAATAGATTCTCTTTTTATGAACCTATAATTTATTAACATTCATGTTTTTACAAATTAATGACTCAAAGATGCATGATTTTAATTCAAATTTACAAACTAAAATTTTAAAAACTTTTTTTGAACTTATTTCCCGAAAACTTTGACTTGAATTGAATTTTTATTATCTGATTCTTTTTGAATTTTTTAGTTCCCAATTTAGAAACTAAGAGGAATCCAGATTTTTTGATAACTAAATAAAGCAGGTGCTTATTTTCCCATATTTTATAAAAATTTCTTCCACATGCATAAGAATATAATCAATAACTTTAAATGTATTTATCATGAAGTACTTTTACAAGGAATGAGCATGGCTATAGGATTCTCCTTATGAAATTGACAATTGCAAAACATCTAGAAAGTCAATCTATTTTTGGAATGACAATCCAACAGGGCTCTCACAGATTTCCAAGAATCAAATTTCGGGAGTCAAATCAAAAATTTCCAGGAAATATCAAAATTCATGTTAAATAAATTTTTATTTTAAAAATTATTCTTAATCAAATATGCATATAATTAAGTATATATGCAACATTTTTCAATTATCTTTGCAAATAAAAATAAATTATTGTAAAAAGAGACTATTGCTATGAGAGTGTAGTAAGAGCAAATTAGCTAATTTCCAGAAGTGACAGTAATTTCGTCTATTTAAGAGAAGTTAGAATAAAAGTAATCTATTTTATCTCTAATAAGATCAAATTTCTCATCAATACAATCTTGAACTCTTACAGTCAGTAGTAATGATTTAAGCTCTACAACAAAATTAGGAAATTCTTTCTTTTTTTCAAAACCACACAAAAGCCAATCTTTGTAGCACTTCTCCAGCGCACACTGGTCAGTGAAAAAGTACTTTCCCTCAGGCATACCACCTAGTGGTAACACAAGCAAACATTAAGAGCTAATATTCTATTTGGTTTTCAAAGAATTTCAGTGAAAAATTTAAAATATTAAAAAAACTCAAAAAATTACAATATTTTCTAACAAAAAATAAATGCATCAACGTAAGTTAAGTAGGTCATTTTAAAATGTAGGCTTTTTTAATGAAACTACAACTGAAGAAAGCGAAGTACATTTACTTGACAACTTGAGAGAATATAAGTTACTCATACATGAAACCACGAATTGTAATAAAGATTGCTGCACCTATATGCAAAACAACTGGATGAATGACTAACATGCATTAAGAATAAAACATTTTACTGGTCACACATACAACAGGTCTACACAAAACTCTTTGTTTAAAAATGTAATCATTAATAAAGCATGTATTGTACATAAGTATCCATGAAATTTTAAATAATAAAATTTCAAAAACTAAGGTTTCATAAGCATTAAAAAATTCACAAAAAGTTTTAATAAAAATTTTAAGATAAAATTATTTAAATATTTTTATTATTAAAATACATAAAAGAATTTCCTATGCAGTTCAAGTTTCAAACCATGCATTAATATGTAAAATTAAATTTCTGAATAAATTTATTCAATTAAGATAATCAATAAATGAATGAATTTACATCATAAAAAATATGAATAATTTGTTTCTTTCAATATAATTAGAAAAAACAGAAATATACAATTTTTATCTATGGCTATTTTATACCTTTAAGGAGAACAAAATAAGATATGCTCATCAAATATAACACTTACAGAAAATTAATATTTTTACAATCATTGTTAACAAGAAATGAAAAATAAATTTATATCATTAAGTTTTTTTAATTCCCATTATTTTCGTTTCCTTAATTGTAATATATAACTGGAAGTCAATTTTTTTCATTTACAAAGCTACTCATTAATAAAGCAAATTACTAAAAATTAGAAGTTAACAGCTAGTTAACAGAGGATTCACTTTAAAATAAAAATCAACACTGAGCATACTTTTCTCTTCTCGTGTTTCTTCTAAGCTAACCATTTCAATTGGTTCATCTGGCTGATCTAAGGCAGGATGATTGTTAAAAAGATTAGCAACAAAAGCAACATTCAATTTATAAACTCCATCCACAACATCATTTGGTGTCAAAAAGCTCCTACATCCAATTTTATCAGCTTGTTTCAGCATAATTTCTGCTCGTTCCAATAAATCAGATTTCTGTGAATACAGAAAGGATGATGATGGATTATACGAAATAGAAAATTTAAACATAAAAAAGCTAATGTTCAACATTCACTGATAACTTAAACCATTTTTACTTGAGACAAATGTCTACTAAGTAAATTTATCAGATTATTATTACATACTTCTAAATATTCTCCAAAGAATTTGAAATATTGAGCAAACAAAAATACTTCTGTAACATTAATGGTAAGAAGTACAGACTATAATGATGATAGAGTAACTTGATTGATGTTAAAAATTTAAAAACATTACTAACAAATTGAGGTTTCATGGAGTTGACATTATGTTTTTATTTTCTATGATGATATAATGAGTATAACTTTCAACCAGATTTAATATTAAACAATCAGTTTTCAGTGTTAATCAGTTTTTTCAAGCCAAACTAAGTCTTGTTAAATTAATTATATGAATACACAGTTTATTCAAAACAAACCTTGAATTAATTTGTCTTTGTTTATTTATAATACAGGTGCAGGTTTTAATTATATTTTACAAAATAATTAAATTATGAAGATACATAAATTTAGAAGACATTAAAATTGCTATACACATTTAAATATATATATATATATATTAAATTTATAAAATAGAATTCAAATACTAAAAAAATGATTTTAAATAAGTTCGGATTGATGAATATTTTCCTTTGCTTATAACAGATATGCAATAATAAGGTATATTAATTTTTCTTGAACACAAAGATAATATTTAAACTTTTTGCAGTACAACGACTTAATTTGTATAGAATACGAAATGTAATGTACAATGCATTATTTCAAAACATAAGCAATATTTTCACTACTAATTGCTTAAAAATTACTTGTGGAAAGCAAATGTATGGGATATTTTATCAGTAATTACAAACCTCATTTCAATTAATATCTTTAATTTTTCTCTTTAAGGTAGATTTATTTTTATTGGAATTTTATCACTCTTTAAATTAAAATTTTATTTAGTAACAGTCTTAATAATAATATATCTTTAGCATTCGCAATTCTAACTGCTTAATTTAGAAATTCAGTTCTTTATCAAGAAATCTTCTGAAAACTGACTTCCTCTACTTTTGATGTTATTCTTCTGACAATAATTATAACTTTGCTTTGAAAAAGTTACGAAATTTTGTTTTACAGAATAAATTCTTAATTCGTTAATATTAAACATACACGGATCTTTGTTTAATATATATATAACATACAATTTAGACAAAATTAAGCATTCTATATAACACTTTAATTAATAAAGTATAATACTTCATTTCCACTCACCATTAATGCTTCTAATGTTACACCAGAATCTAAAGGAGCAATCTGTTTTAATAATTGTGAGTAGATTTCAGAATCCTAAAAATAAACATAAATTATTTAAGAAACCAGAAAATATTTATCTAACATGTCACTCATTAAAACTGTTGGTAGATGAATCATATATGAATATCCTATTGAAGAATAGGATTTTTACAATTATCTAATTTCCTTTCCAATTTCGTTATCCATTGTGGATTAACTGCATTAAAGGGCTTAAAGTAACTAGAAAATTATTTGGAATCATTTTAATCACATGCATGAATTAATTTTTTTCCTATTTTTTTAAGAAATTACTTTTGTATTGGCAAACACTTAATAGTTTTATTTTAAAATTATAAGTATTGGTGCACAATTTTTTGAGTTAAAATCCGTTTTATTCTTTGCATTATCAGTATGAATGCCATATAACGCTCAATTCTCAAAAAACCTTTTAAAAATAAGAAAAGTCGTGAAATTTTAAAAAATAAAAATATTTAAATGTGTTAAAAAAGATAAATTAAAACAATGCTCAAATAGCTCAAAGAAACACAGGTAGTGTAGAAATACTGCATAATGGAGTAAGAAAAAACAGAGAACAAACATAAAAATTAATAAAATGTGTCGGTGAAGAATCTGAAGAAATCCTGCACAATCTACCAGAAAAATTTCATTACTTAAATTTGTCAAAAAAATATGGAATCATTATTAAACAGGTTTTAAAATTAAAAATTTAAAATAAAATGACAGTTCATTGGTTAACTGAGAAAAATGAAAGACTAAGCATGTGCAAAGAGCTACTGAATAGATACACGTCTAATGAGATTACATTTCCTGATGAGAATTTTTTTTTTCAACAAGCATCTCATAACAGGATTTATACAAAATCGATGCAATAAGAATATCCAATCAATAAAAGGAAATGTTCCGAGATTCCAGAAACTATTTTCAGTAAAAGTTTTGGGTGCTGTAAGCAAAAAGGAAAACTGTCTTTTTATTTAAAGAAGTGTTGAAATTGACAAAACCTATTTAGAAAAAGTATTGAAATATTACATGATTAAAGAAAAATGAATTCATTCATATTTCAACAAGATTCAGCACCCATCCACAAAGCAAAATTATTCAACAGATAAATACAAAATTTCAACTACATTTATTTCCACAGAAGAATGGCCTGCATCCAGTCCTGATCTTAACCCTCTTGGCTACTGCATATGGAAATGTTTGTAAAGTGAATTGACAAATCTAAAATCAATATCTACAATTAAATTTAAAAAATTATTACAAATGATAAGGGAATGAAATTCCATCCTCCATAATTCTTGCAGCTGCAGAAATTTTTCCAAAAAGATTATTGTCTGTAATTAAAGTTAAAAAAGAGGCAAAAATAGAAATCATTAGTTAAATAAAAACAATTGTTTTTCAATGTTTAACAAATCATCATGAAGAAACTTGTATCATAGTAATAAAAATTTTTAAACTGTCATTCATTTGTGAGCACCCTGTATTTTTTGAGTAGATGAAAAATTTATCTTAATGATTTAAACAAAAATTTCACTAATATAGTAGAAAATTGAATACCTTGATATCAGAAGTGAAGTTAGTAATACGCCTCTGAGAACCTGCTTTCTCCAAATGATAATTCACCCATCTTAACAAGATATTTTCTGGAGATAACTTCATAAGATCTGACATTTCTTCTCCTCTATTAACTAACTGTACAAGTCCAGGACAATGTTCTAATGATATTTGATTAAACAATCCAATCTAAAAATATTGAAGTATAGTGTTTAGTAACTTTTTGACTTTATTTTACAAATTTTAATAAAAGAATTTACTTACTCTAATTATTTGCCACAGTAATCCAAGCACTAAATGTGGTTTTCCCTTGGCTAAATCATGAGCATCAATATTAATAACATTACAACCAATTGCTTGAGAAGAATTCAAAGCCAAAGTTAAATTTTCATGTTTTGTATACAGAGTTAAATTTTTTTTATTGATTGCTCTTTCATCAATTGTGTCAGGACATGAATGATTGATAATTTTGCTGAAATAAATACCAAATTTCAAACGAAGAAAAATGAAATTTTATAATTCAATAATGGCAAAAATTAAAGAAAAAAAGCATTTTTTCAAATAGAAGTATTCAGTTTGTAAAAATAGTGCTAAGATAGTTGACAAGATCTAACATACTTTACTGTTAAAAATTATCTGAGTTTAAATATATAATCAAAAAATTAGTCATATATATAAAAGGCAAATTAAATATTTAGATACAAATTGACAAATTATATAATTTAAATTCAAAAAATTACTAAAGAATCAATTTATTTTCACAAGTTCAGGTAATAGTGAAAATATTCTTATAGAAATAGATATTGAAAAATAGTAGTTTTCCACTCATTTTACTAACACTAATGATTAAATTTATAAATTATTTTTTAATAATTTCAAAAGTTTTGGCATAGTTTAGTACACTAAGCATTCGATTAAAATAATCACTATTTTAAAATCAATGCATATCCTTCCACTTTTCTGAAAAAAGTAAGAAATTATAGAATGTAAACATTTTTAACATCATGGTTTAGACAGTTAGTTAGATTTATAAATTTGACTAATCAAAAGTTTTCAGGAATTGCAGCTAATCTACTAAATGCAATAAACTTAATAAAAAAATATAATTGTAGCAACTTTTATGTTCTATGATTATTATAGTAATACAAAACTAGATATCATAGTAATTCAAAAAAATTTATTCCATGCAATATAAAAAAATTCCTTAACTTTTTCTGTCTAAAATTCATTTATAAATTTTAATCATCTTAATAATGTGGTTAATAAATTTATCACTGTCATCGATTTGGCATGAATTATCAATAAAGTCTGCAAGACTGAAAATTTTTACTTAAAATGAATACAAGCACAAAAACATCCGATTATCAAATTCTTAACTAATGATATGGAAACAGTGATGAACTCTAATATATATAAACTGAATTTATCCCCAAACTGTAAACACTACACTCACATGTTCTGGACTTTGTGTGAAAAAGGAAACCTCTTCTACCTGGATGTACCGCAATAGTAATTCTGCAGGCAAGCACAATTGTATAATACTGTAGTTTCTGAAGTCTATTTGGTTGCTTTCCAATAAAAGTTTTAATATTGGCCAATAACATTGCATAGATATAATAGTAGAAAAAAAGCATAACACTGATGAATTAATGCCATCCTTTTGCCTTATTAAGATAAATTGTAATAGAAAATTTACATTCTTTAAGGTTTACTGTATTACATGAAGTGATGAGGAAACTAGATAATATATGCATATTTTATAATGCAGAAATTATGAACGATGTTGCAAGACAATGACAGTGATTAATTTTGTAAATATTTCTCCTATTCACTGAAAAATATAACATTGCAGTCAAAAGGATAAGTATTATTTTAGAAGCCTTTTTTCAGTTCAGAGTAATCTTAATCAAATTAATAAAAGCATATTTTCTTATATTAAACATGTGATTAAATGAACAGAAAAGTATTAAATGCATTGATCTAAATATGTACAAAATATGATCTAAATATGTACAAAATTACCAATTGCTCTAAGTTGTTCATTTACAAACAGTCATCATATTAAAATACATTTTTTAACATAAAAATTGTTTAATCCAGAATGATCCTTGAAATTTTAAAATTTCTTATTCTCAAAGACAGGGGCTATGGTATTCTAGTGAACCAAAGTGTAGTACCCTTGGCTGCAAGGTGCAGATTTACAAGCTGAAGAGCACTGTGTTCATTAAAAATGATTGGATAAAATACAGTGATAGCAATGTTTTCTACAAGTCATCAAATCTATTCCAATTAGTGCCAAAATGTGAAGCCTATTGGGTGGTTAAATATATCAAATTTTCAAAAAAATGCATATAATAGTAATTTTAGTATAGACATTTGCAAACATCACATTTTCATGAAATAATAATGGTAAAATATGTTACAATATTATATAAACATATTACATGATTTAAATATTATAGATTAAGATGATTAGAAAATTTTGAATATTTTAGTTTGATAAACTAAGTAATAATAATTATTTAATCAGTCTAAGAGCATAATTTTGAGGACCAACTTTGACAGAAAAATGAATTTTGCAAAATTTTAAGATCATCTGTGTAAAATGAAAATCTTAAAATAGTAAATTAAAAACTCACCATAAAAGTATCCCATCTTTTACTTTATCATACAATGTTTTACCTTCACTGTCAATTGGTAATAAGTGTTTTAAATCTGGATCTCTTCCTAAATTTCTAAGATAAAAAAGAATATTTTAGTAAAAAATAACAACAGAATATTGCAGTTTTACAAAGATAAATATGTGCCACTTAATTTTTTTCCTACTCAATTTCCTCAATTGAATCTTCACTAAATTACTGATGCAAGCTAACCCTTTGTCACCTGAAATGAAAATTTCTAATTCCTGCAATACTAACAATTTTATTCATGAGGAAAACATTTAAAAATTTGGGTTTAACAATGATTTTTAAGGAGAAAAAATCTTGGTTGCTTCCATAGCCTAATGAAAAAGCTTGCTTTAAAAATGCTCATGTAAAATAATTTTTAAAAGTATATTCTAAGTATTTATATCAAAATAAATAATAGTACTAATATGCAGATTTACAAGCTGAAGAGTGACGGTTGCTGAAAATTGGTAAAAATATTCAAAAATAATTCTTTATAAATACTAAACATGTGATAGAAGTGAAATATAAAATTTGTTTTTATCAAAAGAATATAATTTACAGTGCTTTACATTAATAATTAATTTATGTTATGCCAAAATAAAAATTTTTTACAAAAAACTTATGAAACAATGTTGAAATGTTT
Organism: Latrodectus hesperus; assembly: GCA_037975125.1. Classification (NCBI taxonomy): domain Eukaryota; kingdom Metazoa; phylum Arthropoda; class Arachnida; order Araneae; family Theridiidae; genus Latrodectus; species Latrodectus hesperus. The sequence goes on from CM075854.1 coordinate 22,873,124, forward strand.
ATTATGTTCAAGTAGAAATAACTTATGTACTTCAAAAACATAAAAAAAAGTTTTAGTATTAATTAAATGGATGTGAAAATATAAGATTTTAATTTTTTGCAAAGAAAATTCCTTTTATTTCCTTACATATAGGTACTAGGATAACAAACTTATACAATAAATTGTTTTAAATTTTTAGATGCATATTTTATTCCTATTTTAAAACAAAACTAGTTACTATATAGTAAATTCAGAATCTTATTAAAAACAAATTCTTGAAATTGTTTCATTTTGTAATATTTCATTTTAATATAAATACTCATAAAAATTATACATATTTTAGAGTTCCTTTCCACATTCTCTTAAAATATAAACATTACTTATTTTTTCTGGGTGAAAACATTGCTGACAATTCTCAAATACTAATTTCATTTTCATTGAAAATTTCAGTTTTACTATCAGAGATGAAACCATGTTTTTGCTTGCTAGATTTTTCATTGTTACTTTTATAGGACTCTGAAAGTTGTCAGAAATATTTGTGATAGGCACAAAACTTTTGAATTCATATTGACATAAGCAAAACATTCACTAAAAAACACAAGAGACAATAACGAATGAACATGACTACCAGTGATGATATGATTTCAAGCCAAAATTTTTATGTTTATATGAACATTGTAAAAAATCCTATATTCATTTTTTTTACATATCTAAATGTTCCTAACATATACTTTATATAGTATCACTCAATTATATTTACATACATCACTTTGAAGTGCCTGAATTGATAATTCAGCTCAACCTTCATATATTCTTTACTTAGTAAGAATTTAACAATTACTTCATTTTTAAATTAGTGTGTTATTTTTCTAATGTCATCTTCAAAAAATATTTTATCTAAATATGTCAATGTAAATAAAATTTTATATAACTTTGGGTATTTGAGACATATTTATAAATATTCTAGAATGTCAATGTAGGATATAAGTATCAAATATTTATAAAGGTGTCTAACTTATCCAGAAATGTCTTGATTTATTTTGATAATTTTTTTCTTCAAAGAAGTTAAATTTATATCTGTGTGTAATTGTACTTCATTAATGTCTAAATGCATTGCAATTTAATCTAGTAACTTACATTGTTGGATTAACTTCTTGTTGAGAATTTACTTAATGGATGTATTTCTGAAACTGATAAAATTCCTCCTTAGACTGCTCAGAATTTTTTTCATATTTCCATGAGGTCATACACTTAATACTTTTCTTTCTATTAATTGTGGTAGTAATTTCAATATGAAATTAAGGTGTTGACATAAATGGAAAAACTTATTGAATTTGTGATTCCAAACTGGTTAAAATACATCATTAAAATCTTTATATTTCAAAAATTGGATGACTGTGGGAAAAAAGGCAGATGTTTAATTTCATCCTCATGTTCAAATTTTGATTAACAAATAAAGCTACATGGTTAAATGCACTATCAATTCCATGCTCTACAGGAAACAAAGTTTGCACGATGGATCTAGTCACCTAAAATTTCTCTATACTTCTCCGTGAAACTGCCTCTTAATGTTATGATTGGTTAAGCAGAAAACAGTGGTACAGCAGCTAATATCATGATAAATCCACATTCAAACTTGACAGTCAATGTTTATCATGATAATATGCTTATGTAGATCCAGCAAACGTGTAACTATCCTGTTGTCATAAAAAATGTGAAAGATGATTTATCAGATCATGCACTTGTCATTTGAACAGGTTTTATGAGTGTGACACTACAGTAGATGACATCAGCCACAACATGCTTGGAAATTGCTGCAGCCCTACCTTAAATATTCTGTTTATGAAAATGCCTTCTAGCTGTCATCACTGATTCTGGAGAATGTAGATTTTGATTGAGTACTCACTTTTGCTGCATGTGTTCATTTTCTAGACATTACAATCAGATTCAATATCCCTTGATCTCTTTTGCTAAGCTTCTCTTGCTCCACAGAGTAAATACAATGACTTATTGTACTGTACCTCTAGAAACATCTAAGTAGTTTGTTTCTCAACCATCATATTTTTGCAGATGAGAACTACTTAGATTAGGACTTACAATTTAAAGTGGATCCCAAGCAAAAAAAATCTCCAAGTCTAAAATGGGATTCTAACTTACAAACAGTTGAACGGAAGGCAAGAGTGCTGATCATTCGGATACCAGCTCAGCTAGTAATGCCTGCAGCTCAGCCAGTAATGCCTCTTTAATAAAAGTTTGGATATTTCAATCACATTGATTCTACAACTTGGGCTCTTTGAAAATCTGAGATATTTGACACTTTGATAATTATTGATGGAGAATACATGAAAATATTTCACTAATATTTTACAAATCTAAAAATGCAGTATGATAACAACATTACATAATATATAAATACAAGGCAAATGGAAATGGTTTGTAAAATTAAGAAAGAAATTAAGATGAAAATTTTACAACTTTTAAAATCTAAAAAACATTAAATATATATGTATATATATATATATATTCCCAATAAGTTAGGTTTTTGAAGAAACAAATCTATTTATATAATATGTTCTCATCCCTTGCTAAGCACTTTTTAATATTATATTAACTCTTTCATTTTCCTGTGAAAATGAACATATGTCATTTACAAGAGAAAACTTGGTTGGCCCGGAGAAATAATGAAATTTGCAAATAATTTCTGAGTTTTCAGAAATAAGTAAAATTTGGAATACATAAAAACATTCAGTCACACATAAAAATGCACATATTTTTACTCTTATCAGGGCAGAAAATTCATATTGTAGTTCAACTAGAAGTTGGTTTGTTTGTTTGTCGCTCAATAGTCATTTTTTGCAAACAAGGGTTAATTTGACCGAGACCTACAGTTTAAAGTGGATTTTGAACCACTAGAAACATCCATGCACAAGGTAGGATTTGAACCCACGAAATGTTGAACCGAAGGCAAGAGTGCTCTAACCATTCGGCTGCCAGCTTGGCTCATGATTTTTAAGACAGCTAATGAGAAATTGTTTTTTTTTCCAACGGTGGGCACTTTGGGTGACGAACCCTATGCCACAACAAGGCCACAAACTGCTACTTATTTGTCGTTACCCAGCGGGCACCTGTGAACCAAGTCACGGAGGTGAGTAGTGTTACACGCACCATACCACCACAAACCTGTTTATAGGGCAGGCCGTTTTAGAGAACAGAGAAAGAAAGTATCATCCATGCCCGAACCGGGATTCGAACCCAGGACCCATAGCTCAGGAGTCAGGAACGCTAACCACTCAGCCATCGGTCGGCTAATGAGAAATTATATATTGTTTATGGCTACTTCAGGTAAAATATTCAAAATATTTTATAGACTAAATTAATTAAAACAAGACATGTAGTGCTTTTAATGTCATAACATATTCTAGCTTAATCAGTTCTTGTAAAGTACTGAATATTTTAAGTGAATGCAATGGTGGAAATGATTTTGTAATTATTCCCAACTGACTACATTCATGGATTAAAAGCAGTTTCATGCATCCTTCTTATAATTGAATTTTATCAAGATTATAACTTTCTATTAGTATTAGTGTGCTTCCGAAATAATTGTTCTACTTCTATTAGATTTAATCTGACAATGTGTCAAACATGATTATCCTTTTGTACTTGAATTGTATGGAAAAAATAGTTAGAGATTCAATTTAGTTTGATAACTTTTATTTCAAAGAAGTAAGGAAAATAATAATGCTATATAAAAAGCTAGGGATTGGAAATGCACGGCAAATTTAAAAAATATAAATAGAATATAAGAAACTTGCATGAATTAAGAAATACCTTAAATTTATTTTCATGTTTTAATTGCAATTGATTTCCATGCATATAATCTTAAAATAATTATACATGTTTAAACAGTTACATAATATATACTAGTTTCTTTTAAGGTCTTTTTTGTGTTCTTTCACATTATTGTAAGAAATATCTGCACAGCATTTATTTAAACTAAATATATCAAAAGTTTTATTTCTTTAACTTATATTGAATTGAGTGTACCACTTAATAATTTTTCATCCATTTCAATATATTACTGTACAGGCATTTTGCTAACTAAATCGTTAGAAAATATTTGCAACTATAAGATGTTACAGCTTGAAAAATCTAGGTAAAAAAATGTATAAAATTGTGAGATAAACATTATCATAAAAAATAAAGTATATGATATAAAATGTATTTTGGATTGATTTTTCCAATAAAGCCATATTTAACAATATATGGTAAAACTAAAAATTGGAAAAATAAACTTAAAAAAATCATGCTTACGAATTAATCCAGTCAGAAAATGCAACTTGTTCTTCATGCCTTACTGAATGAGTTGTGCCTTCACTGGATGCCTCAGACATTCCACCAAGATGTTGAAGATTTTCCCGTTTGGAAACAGCAGTTTTGAATACATTGGTGACTTCTTTAGATTTCAAATCACTATAAATCTATTAAAAAATTTTAAAACAAACATTTATGGGTTAAAGTGATTAAATTATAAAAATAATTGCTTATATGTTTAAATAACTTTATATAAAATTCAAAACAAGCATTATCATAATTCCTATAAGAGTGAACAAAATGTACAAATATTTAACTTTATTAAAATATCGAACACATATATTTACACAAATTAACAATTTTCTTGTTTATTTCAAAGGCATTAGCAGATTATGCACAAAACACTTTCCAATGCATAACAGTACAGAAAATTTATCATAAGAAAAAGTAATACACATTTAAAAATGAGAAAATATACCTAAAACAATCATGTTATTATACTTTACTATATATTATAATAAAGTATATTTTATATATATAATTGCACTGCTCTTTAGAAGGAAAATTTAAACACTGAAAACAAATAACTATATTGTATTTAAATTTCCATAATTTATATAATTACACATATCAAAAATTTACTGGAAGAATTTAAGATGTTAAAAAAATGGACATATAGAATACTCATAAGAGTTTAATATGCATAGAAAACAATCAATTAAGTGAAACTATTAATTAAATTACCATATTTTCCAGTATATAGTCTGCGAGGCTTTTTTGGAAGAGAAAAATTAGAGATGCATAATCCATAGCAATTTTTTGGCAAATATATATTGCTAATAATATGGTGTCACATACAATTAAAAATAAAGGGTATGACTAAAAAATTTAATAAATTAAACAGAAAAATATATATTATGAAACAACTCTGGTTGAATCCTCTCTGGATCGACCTCATCACCAAAGTGTGATAAACTGAGATGGAATCACCCAACTTATCACCAAAAGCCATAACAGAGAGAATATTCTAGCAAAATCTAGCATTTTTTAGTTTCTAAAAACTTTTAAAATGAGATTATAATATATATATATATTCTTTACCTTCTGAAACTCATCAAAAGTCAATTCCCCTTTTTTATTTCCAACACGTTTCCTTTCCATATCATCAATCATTTGACGAACTTGCCATTGAGGAATTTTAAATCCAACAATTTCTAAGGCTTGTTTCAATTCACTGACATCTAAATAGCCATTACCATCTTTGTCCAACTAAATAAAAAGGATATTTTTTATTATTAAAACAAATATAGAATATAAAAAAAGCTTCATGTTTCCCAAATCAAAAAATATATTTAAGGATTTTTTTTTAATCAAACCTCACATTTTCTTAAAGAAAATATAAAAGTTAGAAACATACAATTATACAAAAGAATTTAAGTAATATTTAGTTTTATAGAATCTGCTTAAAAATAAATTTGCACATACAGTCAAGTAAAACCGTATTACTAATACAACAATATTACTTATAAAAATATATTTCCACAAACGAAATATTTTTATTCTGAAAATATTCTCAATATTTTCTAAAAGTCTAACTTGTTTTCTTTTAAAGTAACAATAGTTGAATTATATGGGAATTTCTTTCAATTTCTAAAAAACCTGTCGTCTAATAATGAAACACAATGGTGCACATATGAATCTTCAAATCTGAAGATTATAATATGATCTATTTTTAACTATAATAATATTATTTTTTTATATTTTAGCTTTTAGATGTGAAAATAAAAAATACAAGAAAGCAATAGTTTAATTAGAAAAATGCAGGCGACTTGACTTAGACTATTGGAGGGCTTATATATCCCCTCCACATTAAGACTAAAAACTCAAGCAAGTTTTTTGTCCAAGGTTGAGAGTCTCAAAAGGGATTATGCCCTGATATTCAAACCTTCCCACCCTGTCAAATTTGAGCCTCCCCCTGATCGTAAAATCCCAACCTTTTGCCTCACAATCGGCACGTTAGAAAAGAAGTGCAATGCTAACCCAGAGATTCTCAGAATCCATTCCCTAGAGACTAGCGCTACAAAATACAAAAGTGATGAATGAATGAATGGCTTTACATTTACACAGATGGCTCGGCAACAGGAGACTCAACTGGAGCTGGTGTGTACTGCAAGGGATTTTTTGAGGAATCTTTACCTGTGCGATCTGAGGCCACAAACTTTGATGTTGAAATTGAGGCCATAAAGTGTGCCACTGTGAATCTTCTTGGACTGAGCACTCTACTAAAGAAAGCTATCTTTTTTATTGACTCCCAGTCTGCTATTGTGGCCATCACTTCATACTCAATAAGCGATTCATTTCACGTGGAAGAAGTAAAGTCACTCTTCAATCATGCCATTTCCATCGGGTGGGAAATTGTTCTTCAGTGGATACCTAGCCATTGTGGTGTCTATGGGAACGAAAAAGCAGATGACCTTGCAAAGAATGGATGTAAACTGAAACAGCCCGATTTTATTCCTTCATACCAACAAATCTGCAACTTAATCAAAAACAAATTCCTCAAGGACCTTCATAATTCATATAGTGAAATTACTAAAGACAAGGCTTGGGGTTCCCTGTTGAACTCTCCACTCCCCATGGGCCTTCCATGCTCCATTTTCACAGCCAATTTCAGAATTTTGACTGGACATGGCTTTCTCCATGGACACTTAAGCCATATCGGCATGGTCAACTCACCCTACTGTACACTGTGTCTTTCAGGAACTTTATTCATTTGACAAGCTGTCCTGCGCTTTCTCTTTTGAACTGTTTACCCAACAACTTTCATAATAAGGCTAATTTTTATTGGGCTGCCAGAGGACTTATGGCCAATAAGGCCGCTGTCTCGACGTAGGATAAAAAAAATAGTTTAATTAGAACAACATTTTAAATTTTTTTTTGTCATCACTAAAAAATTTTATTATCTCCTTGCATTAAAATGCCAAGAAGCATAATTAATGACAGAATGTCAGAAAGATGACAGTTGAGAAGATTAATTCTTAATCAGAATTTACTTATCTCAGATGAAGAATAAATGTAATTTATGCTAGAATTCCAGATAGCAATTTTGAAAGATTTAATTAATATTTATAGTAAATCTTCATATTAGATTTTCAAGAAAATAGAAGCACAGATTTTTACAACCTTTCTTCCTACAATACATATACAATCCCTTTAAAAAAACTTTTCTTGATTGACCCAATTTTTTATAACATACAACATTATAATACTTATAATTGCACACAAAATTTTTACAGATAACACTTTAATTAAGAAATATGATCTTAAAATATGAAAAAGTGTGTGGTAGTTAATAATTTTTTAAAAAAACTGAATGTTATTACACAAAAATTTGACTTCAATACAGTACTTGTGTTTGATACACAAGAGTTATTTTTTCAGTGTCTAAAACCAAATTGTGTATCATTGTGAAAAGTCATAACCTACACCTTAAAATATATACTTACACATCACACTAATTTAGTGATTTATATATAATTTAAAAAAATAATTTAAAAATGGTAAGCTAGAATATATGAAACATTTTTTATTAGTTGCATGACAAGCCATGTGGTGTTTATGGTCTTGTGAATTTCCCATATTCTACCAACTATTAGTGCACAAATAAAAGCTAACAGTGGCCTTTGAGATGCAAAATATATATAACATTTGAATCTAGATTACTCTGCCTTAGAAAAATCTGTATGCATCATTTTAGTATATATTACACAAGATGATATTATCGAATAATTACATTCCTAAAAATCTAAATTTTGGAATAGGAAAACTTATCATTGACCCCACAAAAGACCTTGAAAAGGACCTATATAGAATTCTAAATATCTTTTTAAAACTTCCATCAACCCCTAAGCTGGCCACCTTGAATTCTGTTAGGAATCCTTGGGCTAAAAATTAAATCATATTAATCATATAGAACTTATTAATTCATTTTGAACTAACTTACCCTACTTGAAACATCACTTAGTTAAATTTTAATCAGTAGATATGAATAAGTTACAAAATACTTTATTCTCCGCTAAAAAAAATAGCAATGAAAATGCTACAATTTTGGAATTAAACAATATCCTTAGTTTCATTTTTTGCTAAACTGAAGATAAGCGTACAAAGGGTAAAATGCGCCAAGCATACGATAAAGTGCGCCAGACTGGTTTGTTGGTTCGGATTACGTATGTATGATGGGCTTTTCGTTTTATAAGGTAACGTGATCGCGTGACATGCGCATTTTGTATGTAACTCTTGAAACTAATAAGGAATAATATTTAATCATTGAGTTTCAATATTCGACTTTTGGAGTTTGTGTGTTGCTAGCGAAAATTAAGTATGGATGAGAATTTGTGTTTTTTTTTTTTAATTAAGAGCGTGATGGTAGTAAGAAAGTTGTTGAATGGTGCATGAAAGTAGGTTTGATTGCTGATAAGTATGTGTGCGTTAAGTGTGGTGAAAATATGATTTTGCATGATACTAAATGTGAGTGATGGGTGTATGTGGATGTGTCGAAAGGAAGGTGAGAATGCTCATTATATTAAAAAATCTGTATGAAATGGCTTATGGTTTTCTAAGAGTAGGTTGCATATGAGTGTTTGTTTATTGATGACTGTAATGTGGGTGAAAGAATGTACGCGTGATTTTATTGCGAAAGATTTGCAATTGGCTAAAAAGACAGTGACTGATTGGATGCATTTTTGTAAAGAAGTGTGCTCGGAAATGTGTGTTCGTGAAAGTGAAACGATTGGTGGAGTGGGTGTTGAAGTTGAGATTGATGAAAGCAAGTTTGTTAGAAGAAAATACAATAAAGGTAAGTGTGACTGGAAGGTGGGTGTTAGGAGGAATTGAAAGAGGATCGAATAAATGTTTTTATCGTGTTGTTGAAAATAGGAGTAAGGATGTTTTGCTTGGAATTTTGCGTGAATGTGTTCTTCCGGGTACAACTGTAATATCAGACTGCTGGAGAGCGTACGATTGTCTCTCAGATGAGGGCTTCGTACACTTAACAGTAAATCATAGTTTGATGTTCAAAGACTCGGATACAGGTGCATACACAAATTCCATAGAAGGGACATGGTCTGCAATTAAAAGATCTCTGCGGGGTACAAATCACGTAACAGTTCAATTTGATTCGTACCTTGCGGAGTACATATGGAGAAGAAATCATAGGGAAAATGAAATCAAAGATTTTTTTGATGCTATTAAAACGATATATTTGCTGAAAAATCACGTTTCAGCAGAGAGTGATGAAGATTAGGTGAGTTATTTTGTTTTTCATTACAATTTTATTCATATTTAGAAATTAAAGTTTTTAAAAAAATGAATGTTTCCATAAGTAAATTAATGTTTAAGTTGTGTGTAGTGCGTTTTTCATGTTAGTGTAAGAATGTGCTGCGTACTTAAATTTCTTTAATGTGGGCGTAACTGCTCGTTATATTAAAATTCGAGTTTAAACAAAAAGTGAAATTTATTAAAGTTAGAAATTTAGCTTTATTGCCCAATTGACACTGTAGTAGGTAGCGCTACACTGATGTTTTTTTAAGGTAGGCGCCATTGCTCCGTATATTAAAAATTGAATTTAGATTAAAAAATGAAATTTGTTGACGTTCGAAATTTAGCTTTATTGCCCGGTTGACACTGTAGTAAGTAGCGTTATACCGATGTTTTTTTAAGGTGGGCGACATTGCTCGGTATATTAAAAATCAAGTTTTAAAAATTTCGTTTCTATTCATTAGAATTTTAAAACTCCTACAATATTTAATTATAATGAAATATTCAAATTTTTAATATTTGGAATTCGGAAAGCGCGCGATTTCAAAGCTGAAGTTCGAACGCGATTGACGACTATCGCGCGTAGGGACGTGATTTAGGTTAGCGACAGAGGTGTAGAGTGCTTGTCGCGAAAATTTGAAATCGCGCCAATCCTGTACGGGTCTGTTCAGTAAATTGTCTAAGATTTATTCAATGATTTGTATCTCATAAATAAAATATAAATTTTCAATAGAATTTAATGATTTTTCAGATCCACATTATTAAATTTATCAATTTTAAGCTTTGCATGCATAATTTAATTTCACTTTAATTAATATTAGGAGATTTTAAGCTCTAACAGTGGTATATATTTTAAATTTACTTATTTTATTAGTTTCTTAAGTCAAATTTGTCTTTTACTTTGTTTCAAAATTATATTTTTATTTTATCACTCAAAAAAAAAGTAAGTAAAAAAAAATATTTTTTCCAATTCACTAGTGTTAACTTTGTTTTATAACATCATGAACTAAATTTATATTCTATTTTATACACAGTATTGTAGATACACAAGAAATAGAAAAATGCTGCTTATTCTTGCTCACTGTAACTGTTAAACATAATGCAGAGGTACACCTCTAATTTAAAAAAAATTTCAGTGATAGTGAAAATGACAAAACACAAGAAAGGGCACTCACTAAAGTTATAAAAATTTTCAAATCCAGTGAAGGTTAAACAAGTTCTACGTTACAGCTTTTTTTTTATTTGCAATCTTATATATCATTATAAAGAAAACCATTAAATAGCTCAATTCAAAAATTAAACATTATTATTAACCAATAAAATTTTCACTGGAAACGTAATTTTACTTTTGTTACCTTATATATAATTAATTCTATCATAATATAACTTATTTTACAGTAACCATAATTGAAACGTGTTAATTTATTCTCGTTAAATACAAGTTCCACTGGATTTTTTTTATCTAGTGCAAGTATTATTTTATGAAAATTAATTAACATGTTACAGTTAGAGCTGAGGAGAAAAATTGAAGAGAAGAGAAAATTAAAAAAATTTGAGATAAAGAGTAAGAGATAAGTTAATAAAGACATTAAAAAATTACAACTGTATTATTCATAAACACAATCAAGACATTCAAAACAGATTCAAACTATTGTTGTATTCAAACAGATATGTATGCCTATATCACAATATTTAAAACATGACAAAATTACTATTTCGTTTTCAAAAAGTTTTTTTTTTTTTTTTTTTTTTTTTTTTTACTTCTTAAAAAGGTAAATATTTTTCAGATAAAAATTAAATTGCATGAATTATTCAATCAAAAAGAGACATTTTTTGCAATTAGTCTCTCAATATTGAATATATAAAAACTTATTATCGAATATATACTATATTATAACTAATCACTAAATATATATAAACTTAACATCAATGATTTCACTTTAAATATCTTAATGGAGAATAAAGTTTACAGTATAATATAATTAAAGGTTCAAACAATTCTAATAAAAAATTCTAGGAACTTTAATGTTTGAGGCAAATAAAATTTTCCAGGTGTGAAAACTTACCTGTTAAGTAATATTATTTTATCAATTATTTTTAGAAAAATATATATGTTATTATGTGCACTTCATAATTTTCGATTACACTCTTAAATGTTGATAAAGTAAATATTTGTAAAATTTAATGTGAATAAGTTTAAGTAAAGTTATATTCAAGATAAATGATTTTTTAAAAAACATTAAATAAGTTTGCACAAAAGCTTCAAAACAGTTTTTATTTAAATATTCAATATTATTTACTTTAATTATTTAAACATTGTTTAAAAAATAATAATAAATTTTGTAAGATGACATACTGGAATCAAAACGACTCTATTAGGGTAAGCGATAATCTCTTCTCACATATTCACATAAAGAGTTCAACTATATCTTCTAGGAGGTAATGAATCACTGCAGTCAAATAATCAGTTTCTCCCCATATAGTGGTTTCTAAATCTGAGAGCAGGAAATGGGGAAAGTGAATACACAGCACAGCCGAAGGCAACAAAGTTGGGCGAGTACGATTGTCATAGAATACGCGTTTTTTCTTCTTTCTCCAGTCAAATCGTCAGCAATAAGTTTGTTATCATTCATCAAAGCAAAGTAACAGAACCAACTACTGCATACAATCATATTCAATCTGACAATTATCAATCAATTGGGCTTACAATCTTATAGGATTCTAAGACTTTATACCAATAACATACATGTGTCAAAAAGAGCCGTCTGCTGATGCATACATACAACGATCAGCTATCTTAATGAAATTCTAACCCAAATACAATGCTTCTACCATGGAAAGAGTGATGTCATAAAGCAGATTGGAGTGGCTTTTTTAAATGCTTTTGTCATCTAGTTACAAGATAAATCTTGATTCATGCCAAATATAATTTTGATCCATTCAGATAAATTCCAATTGATACGTAGACGGCAAAATTTTAATCGTGCCCCTTTGAAGTGAGCAGACAGAGAAAAGCAAACATGTGGTACTTAGACAGTTCATTATTGAGACGTCTTAGGTACACAAATAGTGGCAGATATTGGCAGTCTTACCGATACTTGCACAAACTATGGATGTTATACGTGTGGAAATCGCTTTCGATTTCTCTCGACTACAATAGTTATAATATCGATTTTTCTCTAGGGAAAACTTTTATGCGACGGAAAATCAAATCTTCAGGAAGCAGGTAAGTTTAAAACTTCCTATAATCATGATAAGATGGAATGTTTGACGCCAAAGAATCGAGTAATATCTGCAATTGATTGTTATGTTTCAATACGTTTGACAGCACAGGTCAGCGCTCAGAATCTCCCATTCATGTTCTGAAAGACACGGAAGAATGTTTATCTTTAAAACACAAATCACGCGCGTGTACCAGTTTTAAACATCTATTTCCCCATTTACATGCAATTTCTAAGAACTCCATCACAATCCAAGCTTCCTATATATAATTATCATTTTTGACCAATCCTGGACAAGAAATTGTGATTGGCTGTTTCGTAACCTATTTGTATAATTTCAATTACTTCTGCAAAAAATTTCAGTACCTACAATTTAAATTGGTTTCCAAAAATTAATATTTTCCTCTGCATTCTTAACTTTTAGACAGGATTACTAATTACAATTATATACGAGTCAAGTTTGCTCAACGATCCTTTTTTGCACTCAAGGGCCTAATTTAATTAAACTGGGATCCAGTTTAAAATGGATCACGCGAAGCACTACAAAAATACATACCCGAAGTGGGAATGGAAGACTTTTAAAACGAAAAATGACACTTATCATTTCATAACCTTTACTTCTGAACACTATTTACATTTATTAAGAATGGAAGTACAGTCAGTCACAAAACTCTACGTGCAACCCTAAAAAAGGGCACATTTCAAAACTGAGTTATATTTTAATTTGCAAAATAGAATAAATATTTCCTTTTTCATTAAAAACTATGATTTACAAAATTAAAAAAGTTTCAAACTATCATCTATTGGGAAATTTTGTGAATATGTAAAAATTAGCGCGTCACAAAAGTCTGCATACACACGATTGGTTGAGAAGAGAAAATTTACATATGAAGATTTGTAGAAGGTTAATTAAGTTTGAGATGACACTTTTGTAGTTAGTTCATCGTTAGTATTTTCCATGATATTACAATAGCAAATTGATTTAAAATGAGCCAGGGAAAGGAAACATCCTTAAAACTTCGAAATTTGGTAGTAAAATTGAAACGTGAAAAGAAATCTTACTCCGAAATTGCCAAAATTGTAAGCAAAAGTCGGTCAACTGTGCAAACAATCTACAGAAACTTTGTTAAACGCGGACATGTGCTCAGCAAATCTCGATGTGGTCGTCTAAGGAAGCTTAATAATCAAGAAGCAAGAGCTATAGTAAGAAAAGTGAAGAAAAATCCAAAAATTAGTGCCTCAAAATTAGCGGATCAAATTGAAACAGAAATTGGAAAGCAGGTACACACAGAAAGTGTTCGTAGAATTTTTCGATTAACCGGCTACAATGGCAGAGTTCCCAGAAGGAAACCATTCGTATCATCTGTAAACCGAAAGAAATGACTTGCCTTTGCTTCTGCACATATTGACAAGGATTTTGAGTTTTGGAAAACAGTTTTGTTCACCGACGAGAGCAAGCTCAACATTTTTGGAAGTGATGGTGGCGGAAAAGTTTGGAGGAAAAAAAAAAAAAAACACGAAATGAACCCCAAGAATTTGACTCTCACCGTAAAACATGGTGGAAGCAGTGATCGTTTGGGGTGCCATGGCAGCAGCTGGAGTTGGAAATCTGGTTTTCATCGAGGGTACTATGGATCGTTTTGGATACCTGAAGATTTTGCAAGGCAACCTACATGAATCAGTCAGAAAATTGGGACTTGGAAACTTTCAACAAGACAATGATTCTAAGCACACAGCAAATATTGTGAAGGAATGGCTGCTCTACAAGACGCCCAAACAGTTTCATTCACTTCCACAGTCCCCAGACCTTAAACCTATCGAACACATTTGGCAGGAAGTCGATAGAAAAATAAGACAACCCATTACCAGCGTCGAAACCATAAAGAAGGCTATGCAGCAGGCTTGGTCCCAAATTTCACCTGAAACAACAAAGAACCTGGTGAATTCGATGCCAAACCGAATGCATGCAGTCATTGCTTCAAAAGGAGGGCCCCTACCAAGTATTAATGGTATTTTTATTTTTGTTTATTGCCAAAAATTTGAGTTTCCTGTCTCTGTATGCAGACTTTCGTGACCACGTAATTTGAAACTTTTGTTATTTTCATTGCGTTTTAACAAATATGTTGATAATTTTATTTATTCTGAGTTGTTATGAGAAATAATTGTAAAAATAAAATCGAGTTTTCGAAATTATGAATTATGTGCAAAATATACAAAAATCGGAGTGTGTACGTAGACTTTTGAGACTGACTGTATATTCTAGATATTTTCGTTTTGTATAATTTTTTAATAATGTTTCAATGTTTTGGACTGTTGTTTTTTGTAACTGTTAAGCTATAAAAATTCATTGTAAATTTATCCTCGAGATTTGTACTCTCTTTTTAGTCAGTTACAAACATTGATTCCCAACCTAAAGCCATCGAAGTTTGCGGGAAGTAAAAAAACTTCAGATGCAAATTTAAAAAACTCAGATTCTAACTTTTTTTCTCGAACAGGTAAGCCTTTAACCAGTACATAGTGGATTTTGTTAACACTTCGTTGAACTGAATGTACGATCCTGGATACAGTGTTAATTCATGATTTATGAAGTTTTGTTCTGGAATAATTCTATCATACAGAATTCGTATATTGATGTATACAAGATTCGTCATTTTTGACAATAACACGTGAATTTTAATTACGTATGTAATTTTATAATTTCTTGAAATATTGCAAAACTCTAAATGAAAATAGAAAAAGTAGAAGCTTTTAAAGACTTAACAAAACTAAGAGTTGCGAATTTCAATTCAGTGTCATTAGCTTACGAATGGAATGGATCATTAAAAACAAGTTTGAATACTCAATGTTTTGATCCAATGTTAAATATTTTAGAAAATTCTGAATAAAATTTCATTATTATATTAAGTGAATATACATTTTAGAATTTTGTTTTGATTCGCTTAAAGTGAGTCATTCACATTTCAGTATTGTTTCTGGTGGGGGGGGGGAATTGAAAATATTTTTTCTTTTGTTGATATTTTGCTATTTAATATTTGAAACTAAGTGTTACGGTTAATGTGTTTAAAAATAATATGTGCATGGTTTTAAACATCTTTTTAGTGATTCAAATAGAAATTTGAAAATCTGAGAATAATTTTATAGTGAAATATTTTAATTTCTAATTTTCTAAGCATAAAATGATTTACAATAATTCTTTACATCATTTCATGAAGCATACGAAGAACAAACATTTTCTGCATTAAATTCTATGAGATAAAAAAAAACTGAAGTAAAATTTAAGTGTGAAATTTTGTTTTGAGAGTTTCTGAATAAATCAAATAAAGAATTCACAAAAACTTTGTAATAATGACGTAATATAGTTGTGTGTGAACACATATAAGATATAAATGATTAATTTTTATGATTACAGTTTAATAATTATACTGTCATAACGAGAATCAATAACTCTAACAAACCAAGTAATTGGTTGTTGTTTCAAGATACTTTAAGTAAAATTAAAATAGGACTGAGAATATCATTTAGAGACTCGGGTTTCCAAAAATGGCATTTCTGGATAGAATACGTAAGGATTTAAAAACTTTAAATTTCAGAATCGGGTCCTGCAACTTTGAATAACCTCAAGGTGATTGAACTTAACATGATTAGGACTTGTGATATAAGGAAGAATTAATAACAAACAAGTTGAGTGAGTGAGTATCATCGTGGAAGATTGATTGCTAATTAAAAAAGCAGAGCAAGGGTTGGCCATGCTTAGTGAAAAAGAATTTGATGGGGAAAATTTAAACTTCAACAAGGTATAACGAGTTTCGAATTCAGCTAGTTTAATTCAAAATGTTGGTCAAATCAAATTTGCACTTAAAAGATTTATTCCAAAATTCAACTTAACAGATGATGAGATCGGATTTAATCAAACAATTTTTAAACGGCAATTAAAATTCATGAACATTCCTGAAACTGCATGGACCTCCAATTTAATTAAATCGTTACCACATTAACATAGACAACTCACTGTAAGAAATGAGAACAAAATTGCTCAAAATCATGAAAAAGTGAAGGATATGCTTTTAAAATGATTCCGAGTTTTTGCTGACAAATTTAGGCTATATTTTTCGCACAACATAGGAAAAACCCTGAAACGACATGAATTATTTTTCCTTTCAGCAAGAATCATATTTCAATGTATGAAAAAAAAATTCGAATAATTTAAAAAATTTATCATATCCATTCAAACGAAGAAAAATGCCGAATGCTAATGATTACTTTTTAAATGTGTGCAGACATGAATATCTTCAGGAATTAAAGCAAAAAGTTGATACATGTGAAAGCTTACGACACGGAATGAAAAAAAAAAAAAAAAACAGTATAAAACTTACAAGAAAACACATATTTAAAGGAAATAAATTCACACTAGACAGGAATGCTTGATCTGACACCGTCCCTGGATCAACAATAATGCTGTTCCCTTCCAGATTTCAAAATCTGAGATTCAAAAGAAAAAGAGCTATCTAATTTTTCAGATGTAGGATAGTAGGTGTTATAAAATTAAAGCGAAAGTTGCACAAGGAATAAAGAAGAGGAAACAATAGTATATTGCTCTAGAGATTTTTGATGAGAAAATTGCCGTCTATACTTATACATGCGCTTCATATTTCATAGCTTGAGAAAAAAATTATTTTTAACAGCACAGAGTTATTTTAGTGAAAAAAAAAATTCCATTTATATTGTATAATGGAATTCGATAATCTACAATTGCTTTAAGTCTGTTGTAAATCGGTTAGTAGAAAGAAAGATTGTAAAGACGGAACTTCTTGTTCTACTTAGGTAAAATGAAACAAGACATTAAGAATGAATTTTCTTCATACAGCAGAATTCTTCCTTGATCTTCAGAATGGAAAATGACACTTCTGTTAAAATCCTCAAAAGTTTCCATTCTTTAAAAAAACTCAAGGAAAATCTAGATATATGACGGCCAGTTCCGTATATTGACTTGTGGAGAGATGATGGAAAACATTTGTCAAAGGTACAACGTGGCACATTCAATTTTTTTCTTTAAAATTATCAGAGTTGTTTCAAATCGGGGGGCTGCCTACTCCTTACCTATAACATCGTATAGATACAAGTAATTACTATAATTGTAGTATACTATGTATCACATACAGCTCCCTCACAAATCCTATTCTGTAACCTCAAAGTGGTGTAAGGGTGTAAACAGGTAGCACAGGTGATGTACGTCTGGAACCTAAACTCAGTTTGGGTTCCTGGTAGGGTCACCCATGGCGAGAAGGCTGTGCTAATACACCTGGCTAATACAGAAAGGTAACCCAATCCAAGGTGTTAGGCTCCGTGCTGATGGATGAATGGCACCAGGGTTATGGTGTCGCTAACGGGCCCCTCGAGGAACCAGGCAAAACCTCGTTGTATGTTTGCCTTCCACCTGTACAGGGAGGCCATGCAGGTGGTGACCGTATATTTTCCTCCCAGTTCCTTGATCTGATATGGATGAAAAAAATAAAAAAAAAAACAAAAAGTGAAAATGATAAAAAAGGATTGGATACATCTTCTGGTGTTATCCAATCAGCCGGCGAAACGGTTCCTAAGGAACAGAATCCCGGCAAAAAGGAGAACACTGGCAATCTGGCTGCTGGAGGAAGTGGAGTTGCCGCAAGGCACCACACTGGCACCACAGTTGGAGAACCAGGAGGTCTCACAAAAACACAAAGACGCAATCTAAGGCGTCGTAATAAAGCAAAGGAGCAGGTGGAGACTGTTCAGAAGGTGGGTGGCACCAAAAGACTTAGGTCCGAGGTTTCAACCCCTTCTCCCATCAACACTGCCTCTAAAAAGCCCAGGGATGATCATCAACCTGGGACTTTTGCTCAGGCTGTTAAAAGCCATAAAGCAGCTATTGTGAAGGATGGTTTCCCAACCATCAAACTTAACAAGGAGGATATTGACTCTATACAGCTGGAGATTCTCACCAGGACAGATGAGGTCCCCATAGGAAATCATCTGCCTAGGATTCGAGGCTTAAGCTTAGTATCTGGGGCACTAATTCTCCAATGTGATGACCTTGAAACTGTGGAATGGATTAAAAAATCCTTCCATGGTAACAAGAGTCTGTTTGGTGGTGAGGGGCTCAGTGTTCTGGATCCCAGTGATCTACCTAAACCGGTAAAGGTGGCCTTTAAGACAAGGGACACACATACCAAAGATCCTGCCATATTTCTGAAACGGCTAAATAGACTCAACCCGGAGTTGAAGTCTTTAGAATGGCGTACTCTGCAGAAATCTGTAGAGACACATTCTATTAGATGGATCTTCGAGGTTGATAAGGAAGCCTCAGAAGCCATCAAAAAGGCTAATTATGGTGCCTATACTGGTTTGGATTGGGGAACTTTCAAAATTCTCCGGAACCCAAACCAGAAAGATATACAGAGCATTGAAGAGATGGAAGTTGAACAAGAAGGTGCAACTTCCTCTCAAGTAAGTAAATCCTCTCCTACTTCTAGTAAGGAAAGTGAATTACCCAACCTTGAAGAACTAGATTTAGATTCTGGTTCTGATATAACCCTGCAACCCAGCTCTCCTCTATCTGAGAGTGAGATTGAAAAGGTTTTGCAGGAAACTCAAGTAAGTAAGTCCCCTACTTATGGAGACTTGGAAGGCAGTGCTTCTTCTTAGCTTCTTTGGGTGCCATAATGGTATGTATCATCAAAGTAGCACAGATCAACCTTCATCATAGTCGATCAGCTTCAGCTATTCTTAGCAAGAAGATGACTAGGGGGAGGTTGATATTGTTTTAATTCAAGAACCATGGACTTCCAATGGTTCTGTGTTGGGCCTACATGTTCAGGGTTTTAACATATTTTATGATAAATGCTGTTTGAGACCAAGAGCATGTATTGCTATTAGCAACAAATTAAATGCCCTCATTCTGGTCAATTACCTAAATGGGGATAATGTTGCTGTAAAAGTATCCTGTTTACTGCAAGGAATCAAAGATGAAATTATCTTTATGTCTTCATATCTTCCCTTTGAAGATAAAGACACATTCAATGAGCAAATTGTTAATCTTTTAGATTATAACAATTTGAGCAAGAAACTCATCATAGGATGTGATGCTAATGCTCACCACACTATGTGGGGAAGTAGTGATTGCAACAAACGTGGTGAGGATCTTTTAGAATACATTTTGTATTATAATCTATTTATTCTTAATAGAGGTAATGAACCCACCTTTATTACTATAAATAGAAGAGAAGTCATTGACATCACTTTATGTAATAGTAAGTGTGCTGACTTTATTAAAGATTGGAAAGTGTCTGATGAAATAAGTTTATCTGACCACCAATACATTAGCTTTTCTGTTTTAGGGGCAAACAGACTAGAGGTGGTAGGTAGGAACCCAAAAAATACCAATTGGGGTTCCTACAAAAAAGATCTAGAAGATCTTATCAAGGAAGGTGACTTCGGTAAGTTATCTTCGGTAGCAGATTTGGAGTTGGCCGTTGATCAAATGCAACATGCCATTCTCCAAGCTTACTATCAAAATTGTGATGTCAGCAATACTTGCTCTCCAAGGTTAGTTCCTTGGTGGTCTAAAGAGTTAAGTAAATTGCGAAGACAATGTAGAAAGCTCTTTAATAGAGCCAAAAAGAATGGTGAGTGGCAGAAATATAAACTGGCACTTACCACGTATAATAAAGCTATCAGGAATTCTAAAAAGAATTCCTGGCGAAATTATTGCACTGACATTAAAACTGTGTCTGCTACTGCAAGACTCGTTAAAATAATGTCTAAAGACAGGAACTGCTGTCTAAATACTCTTAAATTGCCAAATGGTAAGTTTTCAGATTCTGGGAGAGAGACTCTGTCTGAACTGTTCAGAGTTCACTTTCCAGGTTCTAACGAAATAAAGGGTACTCCTAATTTTACACTCCCTACTTCAAATTGTGGTAGAAGTAAATGGGATGTTGCCAAAAGAATCATAACTTATGATCGAACAAGATGGGCAATAATGTCCTTTAAACCTTATAAATCACCAGGAATGGATGGGATTGTACCGGCTCTGCTTATTGAGGGAGTCCAGTGCATTGCTCCAATTCTGTGTAGAATCTTTAGGGCAAGTATAGCCTTCGGACATATACCTATTGCCTGGAGGCATACAAAAGTTATTTTTATTCCTAAAATAGGGAAAGATAATTACTATGATGCTAAATCTTTTAGACCTATCAGCTTAACATCCTTTCTTCTAAAGGCAATTGAAAAGCTGATAGACAGATATATTAGAGAAGTTTACTTAGTGGAAAAACCACTTTCTGACTCTCAATATGCATATCAACCTGGTAGATCCACTGATAGTGCGATCTACAATCTACCCTTCATTTTGGAAAAGAACTTTAAGGCTAAGGAACTTGCTTTAGCTGTTTTCTTAGATATAGAAGGTGCCTTTGATAAGGTACCCATTGAAACCATTTTACAATCTCTTGCTAGAAAGGGAGTTAATGACACAATCTGTTCTTGGATAGAAAATCTGCTCAATAACAGATTTGTCACTGCCTCATTTTTAGGTGAAAACATGATGATCCAAGCCAAAGCTGGTTGTCCACAGGGAGGGGTTCTTTCACCCATCTTATGGTGTTATGTTGTAGACTCCCTTCTAGAGGTGTTAAAAAAACCAGGCATAACCACCATTGGATATGCAGATGATTTAGTTATAATCGTCAGGGGTAAGTTTGGTGAAACAATCTCCAGCATCATGTCCAGCACCCTCAAACAAGTTGAGACTTGGTGTAAAAAAGAAGGCCTTTCTGTAAATCCTCAAAAAACCACTATGGTAGCCTTCACAAAGAAAAAGAATCTTAATCTGAAAAAGATCACTTTTTTGGTCAAGAATTAACTTGCTCCAAAGAAGTTAAATTCTTAGGAGTATTTTTTGACATGAACTTAAGTTGGAACAAGCACTTCAACTTTTGTATTGAAAGAGCAAAAAAGCTTTCTGGTCTTGTAGAAATGCATTTGGAAAAACTTGGGGCCTAAATCCCAAAGTTATTCATTGGATTTACACTATGATTATTTGTCCCATCATTACCTATGGTTCAGTGGTCTGGTGGTTTAAAATCAGAAACGAAACTGCCAAAGCAGAACTAACAAAACTTCAAAGGATGCTTTGTGTAGCTATCTCTGGGTGTATTCGTACAACTCCCACATCTACACTGGAGCTTCTGCTTGGTATGCATCCTCTTTATATGCGTATTGAAGCAGAAGCAATACTTAGCATGAAGAGGCTTAAAAATACAGGTCAGTGGAAGGAATACTCTAGATTTTTATCATGGGGAAACCTCAATGCTGACGTAACTAGTCATCCTTTTATAAGTATGCCTACTGATTACACGATTGTTAAGCATGCTTTTGATAAGCCTTATACAATCAAATTTCCCTTGAGAGAAGACTGGAATAATGTTGCTATCAGTGAAAGCTGTATTTACTGGTATACTGATGGCTCAAAAATGAATTCCAATACTGGGGCTGGTATTTGTTGTCCAGCTGATGGCACTAAGTTATCATTCCCTTTGGGTAAATATACAACTGTATTTCAAGCAGAAGTCTTTGCCATTCTTATGTGCAGTAGAATATGCTTGGACAGAAACTATTCTCGTAAAAGAATAATCATCTGCTCTGACAGTCAAGCTGCATTACTAGCTCTACAGAAGTCTACTATAACTTCTGTTCTTGTCTGGGAATGTTATATCACTCTGTGTAGATTAGCTAATAATAACCCTACCACTTTAATGTGGGTGCCTGGGCACTCTGGTGTTCCTGGCAATGAATTAGCTGATGAGCTAGCAAGGACTGGATCAACAACTGACTTTTTTGGTCCTGAACCAGTGCTAGGTATTTCAAAAGAATTGATCAGAAAAAATGTCTTTGATCTCTTCAGAAAACAACAGTTTATGAACTGGCACAATGCCAATGATCAAAGACAAGCAAGGCTATTAAATAGCACGTGCCCTAGCAAAAGGCAACAAGAATTATTAAAGCTCAATAGAGACAGTCTAAGGAAAGCAGTGGGACTACTTACAGGACACTGCCACCTTAAAAGACATCTCACGATAATGGGAGTTTCAGATGATCCCACTTGTAGAGGTTGTCATTATATGGAAGAAACTTCAATGCACATGTTATGTGAATGTGAAACCTTTTCTGCACATAGATTTGAACACCTGGGTCAGCACTTAATTGAACCTAAGATGTTACAGGAAATTCCTGTAAAATGTCTGCTGAACTTTGCTTCAGCAACTGGTCTCTTTAAATAGGGCTTTCTGAGGGGTATAGTACAATAGACCTATGGTCGCGGTGCTAGGTTCTTTTGGACCACCCTAATTTTAAATCTAAATCTAATCTAATCACATACAGCTAGTCTACCACCTTATTCTCTGCGAAGGAGATTTTAAAAGAACAAATGATAATTTTTATTAGAGTATAATGTTATAGAAGAATGTGAATCGGATGGGACGAATTACTTTAGAGATATTGTAAACATTGAAAATTTTGTGTGTGGCCGAAATTACCTCGTTTTTGAAAAGATCGGTTAACATATCTGCTGGAATGATAGTTGGTTGAATGCTTGGGTTTTGTGTGGTCAAATGAGAGAAAGAATAGACACGAAACAAGATTAAAGGAAGCTTTACGCAATTCCAGCTTGGGGATGAAGTGTGGGTGACTAACTCATTAGCAATGCTGCAGGAAGGAAAACTGCAAAATACCCAAAAAATAGATGGATCGTACATTGTTATACCACAACGTTCTCCCACAATGTATGAATCGGCCCATCCTGATAATCCCAATAAAATTATAGAGAACTATCATGTCTGTCTTTCGTTTCTGTAGTGACTATTGTCAATGCAAAATCGAAGCTTTATGCCATCCCAGTAATGCCTATCAGAAAACATGATTGCCCAAAGAACATTAACTAAGGCTTGCTAATCCTGATAGAAGACCATTTCTCGGAACCAAGGGAAAGTGGAATTATAACGGAAACGGCAACAACGCCCCTTTCGACCAATAACCAAAATAGATAGCAAAGTGAAGCAGGATTTATTGTAAGCGGACGTGTTTCCTAGACATGGTCGTTTTGTATAATTTTTAGTATGATTTCAATGTCTTAGACCTAGAATTCTTTTGTAGTTTTGTTAAGCTATTAAAATTCTCTACAAATTTCACAAATTGGTTCTAAAATTTGTGCTCCCTTCCTTATCTAGTTTTACTTCATATATATATATATATATATATATATATATATATATATATATATATATATATATATATATATATATATATAGTGTGTGTGTGTGTGTGTGTGACTCTAATAAAAAATCACAATGATTAGTAGTTTTGCCCTTATTTAATTAATTTAACTCCATTTATTTGAAATCCGATTGTCTATATACGTGTGTATTTCTAACAGCAAATTTTAAGAATTATTAAAATATTCAAATTGAAAAGCATTTATTAATGCATACACAGAGAAAAAAATAACAGAAAAAATACCTTTATTTCATTAACTATAAAAAAAGAAAAAGTAAATTTAATAATAAATTTATCAGTAAAATTTTCTTTTGAATATAATTTAAATACTGAAACACTGTTGTGTAAAATATTCTTCATAAATCTAAATTCTTGTATACACACAAAATGACCTTACAAGAATTTCAAAAAATAAAATAAGACTCAAAAGCAGTAACTTAATAACTTAGAGTAAGATGTTGCGATTAAACTTCAATAAGCTACAACGCAAAATGGAGCAGAACAAGAACATAAAACGTTTTAAATACGAAATTGACAGTAATTCATAAAATTGCTAAATCTGCATACTTATTTTCGCAAATGAGATATCTAATTTGAATTCGTTTTTCACTTAGATCTAAAATGCATGGGAAATAAAATAAGAACCAATTTGTTGACCCTCCTCTTAACTAGAGAACGCCTACACACCCTTGCTCAGTCCCTTCGTAGGAAAAAAAAAACATACGAAATACCTGTCTGCATTCCTGACCTTGCATGGTTATCTCCACAACCCATCGGGGGTCGACAAATCGTCTAGTATCTAGTTTTGTCCTTCTTTATGTTTAAGATACCAAGAACATAAGATAAGTTGTAAAATAATTTCTTCATACTGTAACGAAAATATAAATGTGACATCCGGAAGATTAGATTTGAGGCAAAATTAATATTTAACATTTCTTAGATAATATTACAAATACACACAAATACTGCAAGGCTATGTAAGCTCTTTATGTACTAAATACAGAGTAATGCCAAATACACATTACGAATTTATAAATCTCAGTAAATACTTTAATTTGAAATTTAAATTACTAATAAAAAACCAACGATTTTCATGTAAACCATGTTCCAAATGAGATTTTCATAATAAGAAACTAAGTTTTTCATAAAAACATAGCATGAGCGGATATATCAATGAACACAATGAATTTGTAAGTAGTTTATTTAAATCACTATTCTGTTAAACGAAAAAAAAGGAAGAAAAAAGAAAGAGAAATCTCTAAATAATTTTGACCAAAAGTATCATTGAAAATAATTATTTATGTAATTATGCATAGTTTTTCATTAATGAAATCATTAACAGATGACTCAACAATGGCATTGAAAATTTGAGTGACATTCCTTTACCATCAGTAAAAAATGAGAGAATGAAGCCTCTCATCCAGGTCAAACACTTACTTATTTAAACAAAAATTATTCATCAAAATTTAGCAAAAAACTTATTTATTAAAAACTATTCATAAAATTTTATTCATCATTTCTTTGTGCAGAGCATTTTTCACGCACAGGATAATGCATTTATCAGTTTTTCTACTTTATATTTTGATTTGAGTTTGTAAAAAAAATGAAAATAATTCTCTAAATTTTATTTTGATATCAAATATTCTTATTCTTAATTATTCTTGACTCTCGCATAACGTACACATAAAACAAAAATATCCTACATACAATCCAGTGAAAAAATTGCGACTAGAAAAAATTCTTTATCGCAATGTAAAATACAAGTCGTAATTTTTTCATTCATTATACAAATACATATTTTATAAGAACACGTTATATGAGAGTTTAACGCATATAAAAAAATTTTAAGATTGTTTAACATTATTCCAAAAAACTCTTAATGTAGTTTTTATAAATACTATAAATTTTACTGAAATATTATGAGCATTAATATTCACACATTTTAAGTTTACAGTTAATTATATAAAACTTTTAATAAACGTATACTTTTATACTCTAAAAATGAATAAAAACTGCATTAGAGAAGCATTCTATAAAATGCATTCGAGTTATTAAAATGACAGAAAATCAACTGTGCACTTTAGAATGAGTGCACTATCTCCCAGCTTCATCTTTGTTTTTCGGCAATGAAAAAGAAACTTTCACATATATCATCATTTTTCATGTCAACAAATTCTGTCTGAAACAGAAAGTGTAAATGCTAAAATATTTCTCATGAACTCCCACTTCCGCTGTTAGTTTGCCGGCATTCATTTCAGGAAACGTCTTCATCCTGCTCGTACGCAATAAATGGAATTATTTCACAGTCAGTAATAAAAAACTGAAACTGAATATAAAATCATCCTCAGGAAACCTGTTTAAATATATAACCTTCCAATCAGAAACTCAACAAAATGTAAATCAACTCTCATTAAAATTTTACACATTTCAATGAACCATTTGATAAAAATGAGTGTGAGCTAAAATAATTAAACATATCTTTTTATCAAGTGCACAACTATGCCTTATAATTTTGCTCAAGTATGTTTGGACTATAAAAATAGCTAAAATATAATAAAAATATATTTATAAGTATATGATTAACTCTTACAAAAATAACTGCATAAAATTGAACACTTAAAAAGTGATTGAGAGAATAAAAAAAATAAAGATCTTTTATGTTGTTCATAGAAACAACATAGCGTACTTGTGCTTTAAAATATGGTTTTAGATTAAATATGAAAATATAAGCCATGGCTGTATAAGTTATGTAACTAAAATCAGTTCATACACTGCTGAAAATGCAAAACAGCATTTCAAATTTGATGTGAGCACGACAAAAAATGGCATTCAATTTATTTCGTTAAATATTTTTAAGCAAATATTAAATTATGTAAGACTTTTTATATTCTTTATTAAAATGAACTTTTTAAATTCAGAATACAAGATTTATGAGACGATCATAAGAATTAAGACTTTTTATTCTTAAGAGTTTTTATACTTAAGAGTTTTTAGGACTATTTTGGGACTTAGATTGTTTATCGATGACTGGTCATTTTATGCACACTAAGGATAATTAAAAGAGGACTTAAAGTTTAAAGTGAATTCCGAACCACTGCAAATATCCCTGCCCGATGTGGAATCCAAACCCTCAAACTGTTGAACCGAAGGCAAGAACGTAACCATTCGGCTGCAACTTCGACTGTACTTAAATTGAAAAAGGAAAATGTGAACTAGTCTATAAAATAAGCTCATACATAAAAAGGACAAGAAAGAGGTTACTTGAAGAGTAGTATTTATAAACATATACACTGGTGCATAAAATTTAAAGACAAAACGGTATAATCATTATAATAGGAGAACTAACAAGTAGAAAGAGCAGAAAGACTAATCAGAAGACGGAATAAGATCAGATACAGTAGGGCTGGTTCGATTTTTTACCACTCAACAGTATTTTTTGCACAAGAGAGTTAAATGGATGGACACATGCGTATTAATTCTGCATAATTTTCATTCTGCATAAAATCACAAAGTTTAATAAGGGATCAGAGATGATCATATCCCTTATTAAACTTTGTTGGTCACTTGTCATATAGTATTGGTGTTCTGTCCAATTGTGCTTGAACTAATTTTTTGGAGGGTTCCTTTTTATTTCTGAATTTCTTTTTATGGTAAACTGTTCACTTTACGCCTGTTAATACCTAATGAGATTGTAATGATATCAATCGTATCGACCTCAAACTTTTGAACAACATTACATTAGAACTGTGTCATCTTTAATTTTAGCACACCCGAGTAATTATTGACTGTAAGACTATCAAACTCGACAAATTTATTCACAATCAATTTGTAATATTATTTTAAGAATTGTAAATATTCTATCTAATACTAAGAAAGAAAAAGTGCAAAACATATATTCATTTTTGACTTGAAATACGAATATTCACAAACTGAACATAATTCAAAACTGAGTACATTAATCGTGTATAATGCATGTTAGGTCTAGTTTGGTATGTTAGATTCGTTACTCTAGTCACTTTTTGCACACGAATGTTGTTTTGAGAATAATATACAAGTTAAAGCTAATTTGATTGATAGTTAAAGTGAATTTTTAAAAACTACAAATACTGTGAGACTGATTTGTCTGTCACTAGTCATTTAGTGAACAAAAGGGTTGATCAAGAGGACAACAGCAGAATAATACACACACACACACACACATATATATATATATATATATATATATATATATATATATATATATATATATATATATATATATATATATATATACTTCTTAATGTCAGCTTTGAAAATACCAATTCTCAAAATCAATTTATGCTGGTATGCTTTGTTTACATAAAAAGTTACAACTTCTTAGTAAAATCTTAAATTTATTAACTTTGCCAGAAAGTTACAAAAAACAATTCAATTTGATTTTCTTCTAATGAAGAGGCAATTATCAAAAATATTTATATCAAGAAAATAAATAAAATCAATTAAAAAAATTAAAATTTAAGTCGTATTAAATCTTTAAATAATGAAAACAACTGAGAAGTTAATAAGTTTAACAGAGCATAAAAAAAGTAAAATGCTATGAAT